>JAXCGZ010005004.1:0-22848 GCA_037179515.1 Halocaridina rubra | reverse complement strand
ATATATCTTCTAGATACATACATAAATACATACATACATTCATACATACATATACATATACATACATACATATATACATACATACATACATACATACATATATACATAGAGAGAGAGAGAGAGAGAGAGAGAGAGAGAGAGAGAGAGAGAGAGAGAGAGAGAGAGAGAGAGAGAGAGAGAGAGAGAGAGAGAGAGAGAGAGAGAGAGTAAGCTGGTTGTCGTTTTGTGTTATGTAACAGAAACAGCAACTCATATAGTACTTCCTACATTTGCCATAGTTAATTTCAGGGATTTTCCTTCCATCTCGTCTTATGAGGAAACACCTTCTTATTATTCCGGATGACGCATGAAGAACGGTTATTTTCCTGTCTAAACCTCTGTTTGCTATTTATTTATCCATTCTTGTTTTGGTTATTAATTTTTGTTTGCTACTCTATCGTTTGGGTTTTATGTCATTGTTTTTGTTTCGCAATAGTTTTCTTTATATATTATAGTTATCATTATTATTATTGTCATTATTATTATTATTTTTATTATTATTATTATTATTAATATTATTATTATTATTATTATTATTATTATTATTATTATTATTATTATTATTATTATTATTATTATTATTATTATTATTATCATTATTATCATTATTATTATTATTATTATTTTTATTATTATTATTATTATTATTATTATTATTATTATTATTATTTTTATTATTATTATTATTATTATTATTATTATTATTATTATTATTATTATTATTATTATTATTATTATTATAATCATTATTATTATCATTATTATTATTATTATTATTATTATTATTATTATTATTATTATTATTATTATTATTATTGTTATTCTTATTATTATTATTATTGTTATTATTATTATTATTATTATTATTATTATTATTATTATTATTATTATTATTATTATTATTATTATTATTATTATTATTATTATTATTGTTATTGTTATTATTATAATTATTATTATTATTATTATTATTATTTTTATTATTATTATTATTATTATTGTTATTATTTTTGTTATTATTATTATTATTATTATTATTATTATTATTATTATTATTATTATTATTATTATTATTATTATTATTATTATTATTATTATTATTATTATTATTATTGTTATTATTATTATTATTCTTATTATTGTTGTTATTATTATTATTATTATTATTATTATTATTATTATTATTATTATTATTATTATTATTATTATTATTATTATTATTATTATTATTAAATTTGCCGCTAAAAATGCCGATGTTTTTGCCGAGATCGTTCAAGTCCTAGATGATAAAAGTCTCCAATTAGTTATGAGAGATGCAGTCGATGATGGAAGAAAGGCAATAGAGATTCTACGAGACCATTTCCGAGATAATAGGAAACCCAGAATAATTTTCTTGTATATGGAATAGACGTCCCTAAAGATGAAAGAAAACGAGTGCGTGACAGAGTATGTTTTATGAGTGGAGGCTGCTGCTATGTCCCTGAAACCAGCTGGTGAGACCATCAGCGACAGTTTACTTATTGCTATGGCTTTAAAAGGCTTACCAGAGCGGCTTACTCCATTTAACACTGTTGTGATGCAAAAAAAAAAGAGAATCATCATTTTTGATATTTAAATCCCTCCTCAGAAGCTATGAAGAGAGCCAGAAAAGCCGTGTTGCACTTACTGAAAAGAGTGAGAACGTCTTCAAGTTGAATTTTAGAAAAAATCCTTAACCTCAGAGTGTTGGGTCTACCAGTAGTTCACCAGTGACGTGCTGTTCTTGTGGAAAGCTAAAACACAAATTCTTTGAGTGCAAGTAAAAGAAAAATAGAGGTAAGTGGTGCAAAGGATGTAAATCCACTACTCACAGTTTTGATGAATGTAGAAAGAATAGGTCTACCAGTACAGCAGTGAAATCATGTATGGCTAGCCCAAGGTTACCAATAGTGAGTGATGACAATTTTTGTTTCAAGAAAAGTTACCGTGTTGATAACAGTCTAGGTGAATGTAATTTTCTTGTTGACTGTGGTCCAATAGCTCATGTAATTGCTGATAAATCGAAATTTAAGAGTTCTGATGAGAATTCTGATACTTCTAAACATATGATTGAACTTACAGATGGTGCCAAATGTAATAATATTATTGCAGGTAAAGAAAGGCTGAAATTTTACCTCATGATAAGAATGGTACTAAACGAAATGTAATTCTTGATGGTGCTTTGTATATTCCAACTTTAAGAAAAAATATTTTCTCAGTTCAGTCAGCTGTAAGTATGGGTGATACTGTGAATTTTAATCCTAATTTTTCAGAATTGATAAACCCAAATGGTGTCTCTTTTCAAGTAAATAAGAAAGGAAAATTATATTATCTAAATAATGTTAATTCCTATAAATCTCACTCTTTAGAAGAATGGCGCAAGGTTTTGGGGCACTGTTATGTGAAAGCCATTTTGAAATTGGAAAATAATGTTGAAAATATAAAAATTGGTAACAAAAGTAATTTTTCTTGTAAAACTTGCCATGAAAGGAAAAGCATTTGTCTCAGTATAGGCTACCAGATGAGAAAGCTAAAAATAATATGGAATTTGTTGGACCAATGAGTGTTGAATCAAGAGAAAAATCTAAGCGTTTTATTGTATTTGTTGATGAGTATTCATGGTCAGTTTTTGTGTATTTCTTGAAAAACAAAGGTGATGCTCTTAATGCTACTAAGAAATTCCTTGTTGATACAAGCTCTTATGGTGTTGTTATAAGGTTAAGATGTGACAATGGAGGTGAGTTTATTTCCTCAGAAGCTAAAGCTTTTCTTATTGATAACAAGTTTAGGCAGGAGTTCTTTTCTCCATATTCACCCCAACAAAATGGAACTACAGAGAAAATGTGGTGTACGTTGTTTGAAATGGCTAGATGTCTTCGTATTGAGGCTAGGCTACCTAATTTTCTTTGGAATTATACTGTTAGAGTTGCTGTTTATGTAAGAAATAGATGTTATAACCCTAGAGTAGATAAAACCCCGTTTGAAATATTAATGTCTAAGAAACCAAAACTTGAAAATATGCATATTTTTGGTTCCCAGTGTTATGCCTATATTGAAAAGAAGGCAAAGCTTAACCCAAGATGTGATGAGGGAATATTTGTAGTTTGTGACCCCTGAAGCCCTATTTATCTTGTTTATTATCCCGCAACTTGACAATTTGAGAAAAGTTAGGTTAGTTCATTTTACTGATAAATTTAAGAGTCAAAGTGTGAATAATGATAAAGATTCTGAAGATAAGATATACTGTATTTGGGGAAAAGAAAATTGTTTCTGATAACCAAATTTGTCAAAATGTCAATCCTCCCAGCCAAAATGAATGTACTCCAGGTATCTCTGTTAAGAGCAATCAGGAAGAAATGCCTACTAATGTGACTAGGCCAGTACACATTGAAAATATTCAAAAAGGGGGTGCGTCCTGATATCCAGAGAGAAAGCAACAAGCTCCAAAGTACCTGGAGAGCTACGTTGATCCCGGTGAGGATGATCTATTGGGTTATTCTGTTCATTATTGTTGTAAAGTATCAGAAGTACCTGAACATTATATGGGGGCAATGAACTCCTCTGAAGCCCACAAATGGAAAGCTGTAATGGATGATGAGATTCACTTTCTTAGGGATTATAATTCTTATGAACTGTCTAGTTTACCCAATGACTGTTGCATCGTCGGTGGATGTTGGGTTTCTGCTTTAAAGGAAGGATTGAATGGTGAAGAGCAATTCAAAGCTCGCTACATTTTGCAGATAGAGGGTATTGATTATACTGACACATTTTCACCTAATGTATGTATGACCTCGTTTAGAATGCTTGTGCAACTGTCAGTAACAACAAAATCTTATCGTGCATTGTGTGGATTTCAAAACTGCATATCTTAATTCCAATATTGTTGATTTTTTTTTCAACAATTTGAGGGTTATATTGTGACAAGTAAGAATTATGAACAATTAGTTTGGAAACTAAATAAGTCTTTGAATGGTTTAAAGCAATCAGGTAGAAATTGGAATAATATTCTTCATGATTTTTTGATTAGAAATAATTTAGCAATCACTAACTGATCATTGTGTATATGTTAAGAAGGAAAATAATTCTATAGTGATATTACTAGTATGGGTTGATGATATGATAACTGCAAGTAATGATGAGAAATCTCTTGTTGATGCAAAATGTTCATTATATAAAAAATTCAGAATGAAAGATTTGGGAAAACTTTCTTGTTTCTTGGAAACTGAATTTATCTTTAAAAAAAAAAGGTGTAAAAATGAATCAAACTAAGTTTATTAGGAAAACTTAGTCAAAATATAGAATGAGTGATTGCAACCCAAAGTCAATTCCTTGTGATTTGAGTATCAATAAGAGTACTTCTGAAGAAATCTCTGAGTTGGCTAATAGTACAGTATATAGAAATAATGTAGGAAGCCTGATTTATATCTTGACTTGTACAAAGCCAGATTTAAGTTTAATTGTGTCTAAACTTTCACAGTATATGACAAGGCCTACTCAAAGTCATCTATCTATGTGTAAATTTGTTCTGAAATTCTTGAAAGGTACAGAAGATTCCTGTCTTGTTTTTAAGCAATCAAGGGTTCCTTATGAAATCTTTGGTTTTTGTTATTCAGATTGGGGTTGGTTCTGAAGATCGTTAAAGTTTTTCAAAGTTATTATTACCAAATGAATGCTGCTTGTTCTCCTATTTCTTGGAAGAGTATGAAAGAGACTTATGTGTCTTTAATTTCTTTTGAAGAGGAATATGTTTCATTAACTTTTGCTATTCTAGAAGCAAAATTTTTGCAACAGTTAATTACTAATGTGAATGGTATGGAAGTTAAACCCATCAATGTATTTGTTGATAATGAAGGAGCATTAAACTTGCTAAGAATCCTAGTCATAATTAATGGTCTAAACATATAGACATACGATATCATTTTATCAGTAATGATATTCAGAATGGTAATATTAATTTAGTCTATGTCCCTTCCAATGAGAACAAAGCTGATATGTTCACCAAGCCAGTGATTAAAGCAAAGTTGATTTATTTTAAAGTATATTATTGAGAATATTCTGTAATTGACTTTTGATTTAATTTTCATGCCTTGTGATTAATGTGTTTACTCTTATTTACAAGTGAATGGGAATAAAAGTTCTGAGGGGATGTTTGAAAAGTTAACTTTTATTTTTACCATTTGATAACAACCTAAGGAACCTTTTCATTTACAATGCGCTTGTGTGCATTCATTTGTCATTATTACCACAATGTTTTTGTTGTTGTTGTTGAACTGCCGGCGCCACCGGCAAGTTGAAGGCAACCGTTGTAATTTTATTTTCTTTCTCCCATCTTCTCCAATAAAGTGAATTGTGATTATGTTAATGTCTAATTAATCCACCATCATGAGCTCCGCTGCCACAACATGAAAATACTATAATGTCACATAATATAGCATAATTTACGATACGTATATAAACTGTTTTCTACTTAGTAATAATAATCATAATTATATTTTCTATATATACACATATTATAGGATTCAATATCCTATCAATATATGAATTTAGTAAATAGGGTGTTGTAGTATTTCATCAATTATTTTACCAATAATGCATTTGTTATCAACAACACCCTAATTCTCTCGACAGTAGCCATTGTACTAAAAGAACGTAGTTTGTAATGCAACATAAAAAAAAAAAACAATAAGAAGCAGGCTCTTTATACCCTTCATAAATCTTCCTGGCCTCTAAGATAAGGTTAAAGCTCAAGAAGCTCTGGAACACATGCGACGACACGGAATATCAAAATGATGATATCTAATATTCATATTACAGGTATGAGGCTTCTTGTAACCCGGGATACCTAGAAGACACTTGCTCCATGATACCCAACATATGAGCTTTCTTAAGTAACCTAACAGGTATTTTGACACAACCATTTTAATTTGCTTGACCTAAGAAGGAATTATAAGTTATCGGTGAAAATGACCTGTATTCTCCAGGTTCTTGGATCTCCAGATCCTGAAAATTAGGATAACAACATTGTGGTTAAGCGTCCTGCTCAATCATGGAAATGGAACCAAAACTGGTACAGATTCTGAGAAGGTACTGTCTTACCATGAAGCTGCTTTGACCTGTGAGGCTCTAGGAAATCTGAGTGCTATCGATGACCCATTGAAGTCTGAGGCCTCTCGCGTTGTTTCTTCCAAGGAGGGAACACCTACAAAGCCTCAATTAATGTTTGTTGAGGTAAGTGCTTCTGAGGAGCTTGAAAATATTGGACAGCTACTGGAATATGCTACATGTGCTTTGATAGTTGCGCCTTTGGAGGCCAACGATACTCATATTATCCGTGGACCTGGAGAGAGTCTATAGGTATGAGAGGAGTCACCATCTGGGAACGGTGGTATCATACACATAATTACAAAAAGAACATAGTAGTCATAGAAATAGAGTTAGAAGTCAAGATCAAAGATCAATGCTTACTCAGCATTACTAAAAAAAAAAGGACAGTGGGAGATTCGATGCTATCACCACTCAATGTGAATGTTATAAGTTGTGCTTTCCAAAATATTTACGAGGAGACCGATCTTTGTGAGAGAGAGGAGAGTCTTGAAGAATTTGGCTTGCCTTTTAAGAGGGTTCTTCGGCTCCATGAGTTTTAGCTGGCATCAGGGCTGCTACTAGCTGTCTTAGAGTAATCATATATATATATATATATATATATATATATATATATATATATATATATATATATATATATATATATATATATATATATATATATATATATATATATGTATATATATATATATGCATACATATATATATATATATATATATATATATATATATATATATATATATATATATATATATATATATATATATATATATATATATATATATATATATATATATATATATATATATATATATATATATATATATATATATATATATATATATATATATATATATATATATATATATATATATATATATATATATATATATATATATATATATATATATATATATATATATATATATATATATATATATATGCATATATATATATATATATATATATATATATATATATATATATATATATATATATATATATATATATATATATATATGCATACATATATATATATATATATATATATATATATATATATATATATATATATATATATATATATATATATATATATATATATATATATATATATATATATATATATATATATATATATATATATATATATATATATATATATATATATATATATATATCTATATATATATATATATCTATCTATATGTATATATATATATATATATATATATATATATATATATATATATATATATATATATATATATATATATATATATATATATATATATATATATATATATATTCATATATATATATATATATATATATATATATATATATATATATATATATATATATATATATATATATATATATATATATATATATATATATATATATATATATATATATATATATATATATATATATATATATATATATATATATATATATATATATATATATATATATATATATATATATATATATATATATATATATATATATATATATATATATATATATATATATATATATATGTATATATATATATATATATATATATATATATATATATATATATATATATATATATATATATATATATATATATATATATATATATATATATATATATATATATATATATATATATATATATATATATATAACAGTCTCTCGCCACTCTCATTCCCACCTGGTACCCCATACTTTCCTACAACACCTTCTATCTCTCCATCACCCACTCTGGCATTCAAGTCACCCAACATAACTACATAGTTCCTTCTACTCAGACCATCCACACATCTAGTTAACTCATTCCAGAATTCATCCCGCTCTTCCCTTATGGGGCGGGCACAATATCAAAGAATAGCCTCACCGTATTCCCTGCGTGTCGTAAAAGGCGACTAAAAGTGGACGGGGGGGGGACTAGGAATCCCCCCCTTGTATCAACCTCCTGCGAGACGTCAAAGAAGAAGGGGAGTAGAGGGGAGAATAATTTCTCCCCAAACTCTAGTTTTGGGGTGTCTAAATGTGCGTAGTTGTAGTACGATAGAGAGCAAAAGATGTGAGATTGGATATATGTTTGGTAAGAGGAGGATGGATGTATTGGCATTGTGTGAGACGAAGATGAAAGGAAAAGGAGAAGTGGCATTTGGTGATGTGACGGGTTGTCGTAATGTTATTCCACTGCTGCCCACCAGTTGTCGTAAAGTTGATTACCATTCCACCGCGTGACACCAGTTGTCGTAATGAATTCTTCTCACTACGTTAATATTAGTACCAGACGGGTACAAGGTAAGAATGGACAAGCGGTGATTCCTTTATCTTAATTTATTCTAGAGTACAACACATTCGACGCCTCAGTGCCCCCCACCCTATGACTATCAAAAGCTATGATCTATTCGTGCCCCTGGTAAGATTCTGGTTAACTGTCGCTCTCTGACTGCTTTCTGGCTGCCATGGGGATGCTTGAAATACCCCAAAGGGCAGGGCATGTCGCTAAATCTACTTCTGCCAATTGCCTTCAGGTTCAAAGAGAGGTCCCTCCTCTTGGGGGATGGGCTATTTCAGTTGGCCTATAGAACGGCAGAGTTCCAGGTCAGTGCGTGGCTATTGGGTATCCCTCCAGGGCATATAGGGTTACTTGTGGTTATGGGCAGGGCCACCTTCTTGGTCTTTCCCACACTCTTTAGGCACTTGACGCCGGGTGGCTAAGCCCTGGTGCTAAAGCACCTGGGTTCAGCCAGGTGCTAAGCCCTATGGATCCAGCCAGGTGCTAAGCCCCCTGGATCCGTTTACGGTACCCAGATAAACAACTGGGAGAGTATTCTATTTCACCATTGACCTGTAGCCTCTCACGTCTCTCTTCACGACTTGTTACAGTTTCAGATTCTGGCTTCAGCACGACTTCAGTCATGGGACATCCCTCCCAACCAAAACTGAAATATCTTTTATTTCAGTCGAAGCATGGGCTATTATTTAAGCTATTATCTTATAATTCCTAGTTCTATGAACACTAAACAATCTTTAGTACAAACATATTCCTATATTTAAAAATAAAAATAACCTTAATCATTAGGATTTCAGTGTGTAACTAATCATTATCAAACATTAATTAAGATCACAAGCTAGTTTAGATCATAACGTTAATTTATCTACTTCCCGCCTTTTTCAAATGATTTACAAAAGTTGGTTAGTTACAGTAAAAATATGAATCATGTAGAACATTAGCATGTACGAACGTTTAAAATGCGATAGACAATAACATAAATGGTAATTTCTATAAGCAACCTCATCTTATAATTTCTATTCCTATCGTTACTATGGGGCAATGATTTGTCTTAAAATTAGGCCTTAAAAAACTACTCCTGAAACAAAATATTTGTTACGATGTGAAAAGTCAAAAACATTCATCATTTCAATATGCAATTCCTATTCAGAGACAAACTGATATGAGAACTTAATAAACACAAAGATTAAATCATGATTCAAACAATGATAATGCCAAAGCAAAACAATTATATTATTTAGGCAGAAAAACAACTTATTACTATTGGTGCAAATCATACAATTTATCAATGGCACTTATTCAAAAACTATATTTAAAGGAGTCTCTGAGTTTACGCTTAAAATTATCTTAAAGCTAGTAAAACAAATATAAAAAGAAATGGTCTTTTAGCACAGTGGTCAAAGACGGTGGGGACCTTTTCTTTCCCATTTTTTTCTTTCAGTTCTAAAACGTGGGTTGTATTTTTCAACAACTAATAAGGGATTTTCCATACCCTTCCTTTCTCTCTTCCTGAAGTTTCGACATGTATAAGGATTCCCTTTTCTTTCTGTTTGGATCCCATCAACGCGTTTACGTGGCTTCTAAAGGTATTATTATGATGTTTTAAAAGACTTTTTTTTTCTCTTTTCACTACAGTTAGGACATGTATGGGAATTCCCTTTTTTTTCTGGGATTTCATCATTTCTTTTACAGAAATAAAGTATTATTAAGCTGTTAGAGACTTTTGTTTCCCTCCCTTGCTCATGAAATTTTTGCTAGGCGTTATAAAACGGTTTCCTTGTGTCTTCATTTTTTCACTCCCCCGCCGTCTTCACTGCAGACCCTAGGACCTATAGAGTCAGATAGGTGTACAAGCGATCGTAGAAATGGAAGTGGGAAAAGCTCTCAGGTCAAGAGCCTAGGTAAGTCTCCCAAGGTCGGAGTAACCCATCCTCCGGATAAGTCTCGTTCTTTGGTAATTGTAGGGGATTCACTATGCAGATATGTAGACAGGAAACTCAGGCATAGAGTTAGAGGAAAATATTTTTTCCCTGGAGCAGGTATGAAGAAGATAGGTGAGTCAATAAATAGCTGGATTGAGAAAAAAGATGTTGTTTGTTTGATAGCTGGGGGAAATGACGTGCAGGATGGTAGAAGCGAAGAGCTGATTAGGTTGTATAGACAAGCCCTGGATAAGATCAGGAAAAGGGGTGCAGTTCCTGTGATGTGTGGTATTCTCCCTAGGCTTAGCCAAAGTTCAGAGTGGTGGTCTCGAGCTATAGGAGTAAATGCTAGGATGAAAGTCTTCTGTCGGGAGAATAATATAGGTTTTATAGACGGGTGGGATCACTTCACTAGTCGTAAGCATATGTATGCAAGGGATGGAGTGCATCTTTCTAATTCAGGTGTCTCTGTATTGGCTGGTATGATAGACCGAGAGGTAGGGGGGTTTTGTTAGACACAAATAATGAAATGATTAATAATTGTGCAGAGAAATTAGTCAGTAAGGGTTCAGTAAATAGTGGGTCAAATAACTGGGAGTCTAAGGATAAGAACCATTTGTTACATAGAACAAATATTAACAAAAAGAATAGCCACAAGAAGGGTAAAGCTAGAGAAAGTTTAAAAGTATATTATACAAATAGCCGTAGTTTAGCTAACAAGATAGAAGAACTGAGAGCCATAGTATGTAGTGAGAGACCGGATATAATATGCATTAGTGAAAGTTGGATTAATTTAGAAAGCAAACACCTTAAAGCTGAGTACATAATTACAGGATATAAACTTTATAATGCTGATCGTAGTGCAGATAGAAGAGGGGGAGGGGTAATTATGTATATTAAAGATAGCCTCAGAAGCTGCATTAAGTCTGGAATTAAGACAAATCTAAATTCAGAAACCTTATGGGTTGAAATTAAAAATAATATAGAAAGTCTAGTTGTAGGAGTAGTCTACAGACCACCTGATCTAGACAATATAGAGTTGCAAGTTATATACGATGAAATTTCTAAAGTGAGCAGGTCAAATAGAGTTTGCATTGTAGGCAATTTTAATTTTAGACATATTAACTGGGAAACCATAACAGGTGATAGTAGCTCTAAGGAGTTTTTGGAAGTAGTAGAAGACAATTTCCTTTCTCAGCATGTACATGAAGCAACACGGGGGGTGAATACACTAGATTTAGTTCTTAGTAATAGAGAGAATATGGTTACAAATTTAGAAGTTGGTGATAAATTGGGCAACAGTGACCATGATTCCATTAGATTTAACATAATTTTCCAGGAAACTATAAAGGAAAATAAGAATATTGTTCCAAACTTTAGAGCAGGAGATTTTGAGGGCTTAAAAACTAAATTATCTAATGAGGTATGGGAAGGGATTTCTGGGGTACAGATGTGGGTAGTTAATCCAGCAGGTCAGGTCGCAGGTAGCGGATTACCCCGATATTTGGGTACCACATGCCAAGGATTATCACAAGATAAGATCAATACATTAAATTCTCTCACAGGAAAGAACAGCAGCCCGTCAGTTAATATAAATTTGGATGAGGAATATAACAATTTTGTCATGACTCTTAAGAATAGTCAGAGAGACTATATTCCCATGAAACATTGCAGATCAAGAAAAAATGACCCTAAATGGATGAACAATAGAATAAAGAATCTTGTAGGTATTAAAAGAGGAATATACAGGAAACTAAAAAGAGGTGAAGAGCAGGTGAGGCAGCAATATATACAGTTAAACAGGGAAGTTAAAAAGATAGTAGGGAGTCGAAAAGAAAATACGAAGTTCGAATAGCAGGAGAAGCTAAAGAAAATCCTAAAGGGTTTTATCAACATTATCAAACAAAATTTAAGGAAAAAGTCGGACCAATTGAAGTAGCCAATGGCCATATCACAGATGACGATAAAGTGATGTGTACATGTTTAATTGATTATTTCTTATCTGTATTTACAAATGAAAACTTGGAAAATATTCCGGAAGTAGAATCCATTTACAGAGACAGTCCCGATAATATACTTAGTTCAATAAATATTACGAGAGAAGGAGGTAATAAAAGAAATAGATAAATTAAAGGCTCATAAATCTCCGGGACCTGATGGAATATATGCTAGAATATTAAAGGAATGCAAGGAAGAGCTTAGTTGTCCTCTAACTGCATTATTTAATAATTCAATAAAATTAGGATCGGTACCCATGGAGTGGAAATTGGCAGATGTGGTACCAATATTTAAAAAAGGAGAACGTGTTAAAAAGAATAATTATAGGCCGGTAAGTTTAACGTCAACAGTGGGTAAGATTCTAGAATCCATAATTGCAAATAAAATAAGGGCACATCTAGAATTACACAGACTGATAAAACTTTCACAACACGGGTTTCTTAAGGGTTTTTCGTGCCTTACAAACTTGCTGTCTTTTTATTCAGAAGTTTACGAGGCAGTAGATTGTGGCAAAGAATATGATACAATATATCTAGATTTTAGCAAAGCTTTTGATAGAGTTCCTCACAAAAGATTAGTTAAAAAGCTGGAAGCTCATGGTATAGGAGGAACTGTGCTCAGATGGATCAAACAATGGTTAAAAGACAGAAAACAGAGGGTTTGCATAAATGGAGAGAAATCAGAGTGGGGCTCGGTTACAAGCGGGGTACCACAAGGCTCGGTACTGGGTCCTCTATTATTCATCGTATATCTAAATGATCTGGATTCGGATATCAGTAGTAACCTAAGTAAATTCGCAGACGACACTAAAATAGGTAGAACTATAAATGGAAAAGAAGACATTCATGCTTTACAGGAAGATCTAAATAGATTATCTGAATGGTCGGACAAATGGCAAATGGAATTTAATGTTGAAAAATGTAAAGTAGTTAAAATGGGTACTATAAAAGACAATACTACTTATAAGCTAAATAACCATGAAATCATGAGTTCTCAGTGTGAAAGGGATTTGGGAGTTCTTGTGAGTAGTAGTCTTAAGCCAAGAGAGCAATGCACAGCAGTCAGAAATAAAGCAAACAGAATTTTAGGATTTATCTCAAGAAGCGTCAGCAATAGGACGGAAAAAGTTATTTTGCAGCTCTATCTTGCATTAGTTAGGCCCCATTTAGATTATGCTGTGCAATTCTGGTCACCCTATTATAGAATGGAAATTGAATCCTTGGAGAGAGTGCAACGAAGAATGACCAAGATGATACACAATATCAGAAATCTACCATATGAGGACAGATTAAAAAAACTTAATCTACATTCTCTAGAGAGGCGAAGAGTTAGGGGGGATATGATTGAAGTGTATAAATGGTTTAAAGGGATTAACAAGGGAGATATTAATAAAGTTTTAAAAATTCATGATCAAACCAGAACTCGTAATAATGGATTTAAGCTTGATAAATTTAGGTTCAGAAGGGAAATTGGTAAAAATTGGTTTGGTAATAGAGTAGCTGATGCATGGAACAAGCTTCCTAGTAGGATAGTAAATGCCAATACCTTAGACACCTTCAAATGTAGATTAGATAGACATATGACAGAGGTAGGGTGGGTATGAATAGGTTAGTGCTTATTAGAAAAATCATAAAAAGAAAAACAGAATAAATAAGTAGAGTAGAATAGAATAGGTTAGACATGCTGAAAATACAATTAAAAAATGGAGCTGCCTCGTGTGTGCCAGTAGGCATGTTGCAGTGTCCTCTATTCTTATGTTCTTATGTAAGTAGTAGAAGACAATTTCCTTTCTCAGCATGTACTTGAAGCAACACGAGGGGTGAATACACTAGATTTAGTTCTTAGTAATAGAGAGAATATGGTTACAAATTTAGAAGTTGGTGAAAAATTGGGCAACAGTGACCATGATTCCATTAGATTTAACATAATTTTCAAGGAAACTATAAAGGAAAATAAGAATATTGTTCCAAACTTTAGAGCAGGAGATTTTGAGGGCTTAAAAACTAAATTATCTAATGAGGTATGGGAAGGGATTTCTGGGGTACAGATGTGGGTAGTTAATCCAGCAGGTCAGGTCGCAGGTAGCGGATTACCCCAAAATTTGAGTACCACATGCCAAGGATTATCACAAGATAAGATCAATACATTAAATTCTCTCACAGGAAAGAACAGCAGTCCGTCAGTTAATATAAATTTGGATGAGGAATATAACAATTTTGTCATGACTCTTAAGAATAGTCAGAGAGACTATATTCCCATGAAACATTGCAGATCAAGAAAAAATGACCCTAAATGGATGAACAATAGAATAAAGAATCTTATAGGTATTAAAAGAGGAATATACAGGAAACTAAAAAGAGGTGAAGAGCAGGTGAGGCAGCAGTATATACAGTTAAACAGGGAAGTTAAAAAGATAGTTAGAGAGTCGAAAAGAAAATACGAAGTTCGAATAGCAGGAGAAGCTAAAGAAAAGCCTAAAGGGTTTTATCAACATTATCAAACAAAATTTAAGGAAAAAGTCGGACCAATTGAAGTAGCCAATGGCCATATCACAGATGACGATAAAGTGATGTGTACATGTTTAAATGATTATTTCTTATCTGTATTTACCAATGAAAACTTGGAAAAAATTCCGGAAGTAGAATCCATTTACAGAGACAGTCCTGATAAAATACTTAGTTCAATAAATATTACGAGAGAGGAGGTAATAAAAGAAATAGATAAATTAAAGGCTCATAAATCTCCGGGACCTGATGGAATATATGCTAGAATATTAAAGGAATGCAAGGAAGAGCTTAGTTGTCCACTAACTGCATTATTTAATAATTCAATAAAATTAGGATCGGTACCCATGGAGTGGAAATTGGCAGATGTGGTACCAATATTTAAAAAAGGAGAACGAGTTAAAAAGAATAATTATAGGCCGGTAAGTTTAACGTCAACAGTGGGTAAGATTCTAGAATCCATAATTGCAAATAAAATAAGGGCACATCTAGAATTACACAGACTGATAAAACTTTCACAACACGGGTTTCTTAAGGGTTTTTCATGCCTTACAAACTTACGTCTTTTTATTCAGAAGTTTACGAGGCAGTAGATTGTGGCAAAGAATATGATACAATATATCTAGATTTTAGCAAAGCTTTTGATAGAGTTCCTCACAAAAGATTAGTTAAAAAGCTAGAAGCTCATGGTATAGGAGGAGCTGTTCTCAGATGGATCAAACAATGGTTAAAAGACAGAAAACAGAGGGTTTGCATAAATGGAGAGAAATCAGAGTGGGGCTCGGTTACAAGCGAGGTACCACAAGGCTCGGTACTGGGTCCCCTATTATTCATCGTATATCTAAATGATCTGGATTCGGATATCAGTAGTAACCTAAGTAAATTCGCAGACGACACTAAAATAGGTAGAACTATAAATGGAAAAGAAGACATTCATGCTTTACAGGAAGATATAAATAGATTATCTGAATGGTCGGACAAATGGCAAATGGAATTTAATGTTGAAAAATGTAAAGTAGTTAAAATGGGTACTATAAAAGACAATACTACTTATAAGCTAAATAACCATGAATTCATGAGTTCTCAGTGTGAAAGGGATTTGGGAGTTCTTGTGAGTAGTAGTCTTAAGCCAAGAGAGCAATGCACAGCAGTCAGAAATAAAGCAAACAGAATTTTAGGATTTATCTCAAAAAGCGTTAGCAATAGGACGGAAAAAGTTATTTTGCAGCTCTATCTTGCATTAGTTAGACCCCATTTAGATTATGCTGTGCAATTCTGGTCACCCTATTATAGAATGGAAATTGAATCCTTGGAGAAAGTGCAGCGAAGAATGGCCAAGATGATACACAATATCAGAAATCTACCATATGAGGACAGATTAAAAAAACTTAATCTACAATCTCTAGAGAGGCGAAGAGTTAGGGGGGATATGATTGAAGTGTATAAATGGTTTAAAGGGATTAACAAGGGAGATATTAATAAAGTTTTAAAAATTCGTGATCAAACCAGAACTCGTAATAATGGATTTAAGCTTGATAAATTTAGGTTCAGAAGGGAAATTGGTAAAAATTGGTTTGGTAATAGAGTAGCTGATGCATGGAACAAGCTTCCTAGTAGGATAGTAAATGCCAATACCTTAGACACCTTCAAATGTAGATTAGATAGACATATGACAGAGGTAGGGTGGGTATGAATAGGTTAGTGCTTATTAGAAAAATCATAAACAGAAAAATAGAATAAATAAGTAGAGTAGAATAGAATAGGTTAGACATGCTGAAAATACAATTAAAAAATGGAGCTGCCTCGTGTGTGCCAGTAGGCATGTTGCAGTGTCCTCTATTCTTATTTTCTTATGTTCTTATATATATTCTTCTACTATCTCAAATACGGGAAACGGCTGGGTGACATTCTTGTCATTTCGTGTCAGCTCACACTCTTTCTTTATGACCAAGCTGAAATAATTTTGATAAACATTATCATGGCTAATACTCGCAAAGTTTTATTTTATCAATCTAACATATCTCTTCAGACAAATAATGTATATACTGCAGCTAGCAAATAAAATAAAGAATCATTCATAGATTCACGTCCTTTATCACGTAATATCTATCTTGGAAATTTCGGAAATCGAATAATAATCTCATTGGCGGAGTAGGGGATGAAAGAAAAATAAAACAAACTTGTCATCTCAACCATATCTGGGCAGGTGGAGAATCATTTTCTCAAAAATATCCCTCAATAGATATTGCCACAGCGCATCACCTCCCATAAATATACTCTGATATGGCATGCAGAAGGACCCGGTGGAGCAGGGGAACAATCCTCACTGACTCCCTCAATCATGCTTCCTAACGGTGTTTTCCGCGATTTCACCCCCTAGAGCAACCCCCCCCCCATTATACCCCCATTATACTCATTCGCTCACATGCGCTCACATTCAAACTTGCATTCCCTTTCTCTCTGTCTATGGAAAATTCTCCATCCCTTACCCCGATCCCTCTGAAGGAGAGTAAAGGTGAAATCTCAGTTGGGCCGCGTGGTCACAAGACTGCCTCACCAGTCCTAGGTCCCATTCCAACGAACAAACAAACATTCTACTCCCTTGAAGCTACGTTTGGTTGACACTGAAAAACCTTCCCTATTCCAGGACAGCACAAATTCCTCAAATTTACTTTTACTTTCGCCTGCGTAGCGCAAAATTTAAAAGACCCATCTCTAAACAATATCACAAAATTTCTTATTCTTCCAAAAGAGATGCCACACAAGTATCATAATATTTATTTCTTCATCATAATAACACAAAAAGAACGATCTGTCATTTATGTCTTTCTTTTCTCACTCCAAAATCTTACACTTTAAGATATTAATACAAAAATGACTTTACACGTACTTAAAGTATCAAAGATCAGTACAATTACTATATATTTATAATAACGAGGTTGGGAGATCGATTGGTCACTTCCGCATTCCTTTCTTGGAAATCACACGTGTTCTAAGTAAAACCTTAAAAGCAGATTCAAGTATATTACTCACTATAATTCTTACACTTAAGAAATTAATATACCGTAATAGTGATTTCACGTGCATTAAATTTGTCAATTAAAAATCGATACATTCGCGTTCTTAAAATTCAATCTAGGCATTAATACAAATAAATGGAACACCCTTTAAATGCAATTACTTTATACTATTCATATAATAAAAAAATGGGAGTACATTACTTATTATAGCTATTAGTACAAATTATCCATGTTAGTAATGGGTACAGAAATTCTACTTTTATCAACTTATTAGGTGCCACACCCCTTATAGGCGGGTTGGCTGAGTCAAAGCATAACTACAAGCTAAAATGGCGGCGTCCACCGACCTCAATTTCTTTTACTAATTGTCCCATTACTCACTGGATACAGATCACAAGTACTTAGCTATTTTAAGGAGGTGGTCCTGAAGAACTTCACGGCAGAAGGCAAGGAAGGAGGGGGTTCTCCTTCTGGGCGCAGGAGGTTCCCGCCCAATTCTCCATCTCTCGAGTAAAATCGACGAATCGCTATCTTCTTGGTCGGATCCGGCAACTTATATTTCTTGTAATGGGCATTTTCACTCAATGCCCTGGTCACACTTCAGCTTACTAAGAAATATCTTAGGAATAGTTCCTTAAAAGTTTCATAATATTCTCTATTTGACCACTCGTCACTTCTCATCCGCAGACCCAAGTATTTCAGGAAGTCGGCCGCGGGAATTATGGACGGACATTCGAGGTCTTTTACATTTGCGCCGTCGAGGTATAAAGGTGAATTTTTGACACGAGGCGCCTTTACAACCAGGGCACGGGGTGGGGGCTTGTCCTGCTGCGTTCCCTGTGTCACCACGGGGCTTGGAGCGGCAGGCTGTTCGTCGATGTTTGAGGCGTCGGTTTCTCTGTCGGCGTTGACCAAGTTCCTTCTCGACGGAGCGGCGTCGGCAGGAGTTTGTAGGCACCGCACGTGCTCCTCCAGTTCAAGAATACTCAGGTGTTTTGCCTCGTCACTCATTTCTTGAATTGGGAGATGTTGGATTTCTGCGTTTGCCATTCTTATTTTCTTTTCTTCGCACTGGTTTCTTTTGATATGAGAGTCTCTTCGTATGTTTTCCAGGCGTCTGATCCGTACTGCGCTGCCACCAGTTGTCGTGACGTTATTCCACCGCTGCCCACCAGTTGTCGTAAAGTTGATTACCATTCCACCGCGTGACACCAGTTGTCGTAATGAATTCTTCTCACTACGTTAATATTAGTACCAGACGGGTACAAGGTAAGAATGGACATACGGTGATTCCTTTATCTTAATTTATTCTAGAGTACAACACATTCGATGCCTCAATGCCCCCCCACCCTATGACTATCAAAATCTATGATCTATTCGTTCCCCTGGTAAGATTCTGGTTAACTGTCGCTCTCTGACTGCTTTCTGGCTGCCATGGGGATGCTTGAAATACCCCCAAAGGGCAGGGCGTGTCACTAAATCTACTTCTGCCAATTGCCTTCAGGTTCAAAGAGAGGTCCCTCCTCTTGGGGGATGGGCTATTTCAGTTGGCCTATAGAACGGCAGAGTTCCAGGTCAGTGCGTGGCTATTGGGTATCCCTCCAGGGCATATAGGGTTACTTGTGGTTTTGGGCAGGGCCACCTTCTGGGTCTTTCCCACACTCTTGAGGCACTTGATGCCGGGTGGCTAAGCCCTGGTGGCTAAAGCACCTGGGTTCAGCCAGGTGCTAAGCCCTATGGATCCAGCCAGGTGCTAAGCCCCCTGGATCCATTTACCGTACCCAGATAAACAACTGGGAGAGTATTCTATTTCACCCTTGACCTGTAGCCTCTCACGTTTCTCTTCACGACTTGTTACAGTTTCAGATTCTGGCTTCAGCACGACTTCAGTCATGCGACAGGGTAGGGTGTCTGGGGTTGAAAGGGGGAGAGTGAGAGAAGGTGTGGCATTATTGCTGAGTGAATGGATGGTAAATCAGGTAGTGGAATGGAAAAAAGTGTCATCTAGGCTGATGTGGGTGAGGGCTAGGATAGGAAGGGAATGTTTGGCTTTTGTTAGTGCATATGGGCCGGGATGTGAGAGAAGTGAGGAAGAACGGGATGAATTCTGGAATGAGTTAACTAGATGTGTGGATGGTCTGAGTAGAAGGAACTATGTAGTTGTGTTGGGTGACTTGAATGCCAGAGTGGGTGATGGGGAGATAAAAGTTGTTGTAGGAAAGTATGGGGTACCAGGTGGGAATGAGAGTGGCGAGAGACTGTTAGATATGTGTGTGGAGCAAGAGTTGGTGATAGGTAATAGTTAATTTAAGAAGAAGTTAATAAATAAGTATACATGGATGAGAGTGGCAAATGGAAGAGTGAAAGAAAGAGCATTGATGGATTATGTGTTGGTAGCAAAGAGCATGATTGGTAGAGTGAAAGATGTACATGCATTCAGGGGTGTGGCTGCTGGGATGTCTGATCATTTTTTGGTTGAAGCAAAAGTGGTAGTAGCAAAAGAGTGGGGAAATAGTGTGGGGGGATGTAGAGGGGAAATAGTGAAGGTGGAAGAGTTGAAAAAGCCAAAGAAGAGACAGGAATATCAGGACAGGTTGAGAGTGGCATATGACAGGGTGAAAGAAAGAGAAGTTGGGGAGTTAGAGGAGGAATGGGGTTGATGAAAGAATGTTTTGTGGGACATGCAAGTGATGTGTGTGGAAAGAGGTTTATTGGAGGTGGCATGAGGAGGGGCAGCGAGTGGTGGAATGAAGGGGTGAAAATGAAGGTGGAAGAGAAAAGGAGGGCTTTTGAGGAATGGCTGCAGTGTAAAAGTAGGGAGAAGTATGAAAGATATAGGGAGAAAAATGTGGAAACCAAGCGGAAGGTAGAGGAAGAGAAGAGGTTGGCAAATGTTAGGTGGGGACAGGATTTTAGTAGGTCATATGAGGAGAATAAAAAGTAGTTTTGGAAAGAAGTGAAGATAGCAAGGAAGGGTGGATCGAGGATGGATGAGACAGTGAAAGATGTGAATGGACAGATGTTAAGAGGGAACGATGCAAGGAAAAGATGGGCTGAATATTTTGAGTGCTTGCTAAATGTTGAGGAAGATAGAGAGGCAGCTATAGTGGCAGTGGAAGGGGTTCAAGGGCCATTAATGGGAGATGAAAATGAGAGAGAGATTACAAGAGAGGAGGTGAAAAGGGCATTGTATGAAGCAAAAGCAGGTAAAGCACCTGGAATGGATGGTGTGAGAGCGGAGATGTTGAAAGAAGGGGGTGTGATTGCATTGGAATGGTTAGTGAGAGTGTTTAATATATGCTTTATGTTGTCATTGGTGCCAGTGGATTGGGTGATTGCCTGTATAGTGCCCCTATACAAAGGTAAGGGAGATATGTATGAATGCAGTAATTTTAGGGGTATAAGTTTGTTGAGTGTGGTAGGAAAAGTGTATGGTAGGATACTGGTTAATAGGATTAGGGATAAGACAGAATATGTGATTGCGGAAGTGCAGAGTGGTTTTAGGAGAGGTAGAGGTTGTATAGATCAGATTTTTATAGTTAGGCAGTTATGTGAGAAATATTTAGCAAAGGGTAAGGATGTGTATTTTGCATTTTTGGATCTGGAGAAAGCATATGATAGAGTTGATAGAGAGGCTATGTGGAATGTTTTGAGATTATATGGAATCAATGGTAAATTGTTGCATGCAGTGAAGAGTTTGTATGAGGGTAGTAGAGCTTGTGTTAGGGTAGGGAAGGAAGTGAGTGAGTGGTTTCCAGTGAGTGTGGTACTGAGACAGGGATGTGTGATGTCACCATGGCTGTTCAATTTGTATATTGATGGAGTTGTAAGAGAGGTGAATGAGCGAGTGCGTGGTCGAGGTTTGAGAATGGTAGATGGGGATGATAACGAGTGGGAGCTGAATCAGTTGCTGTTTGCAGATGATACTGTGGTGGTGGCAGATTCAGAGGAAAAGCTGTATCAGATAGTGTCAGAATTTGGAATGGTGTGTGAGAGAAGGAAGCTGCGAGTGAATGTGGGAAAGAGAAAGGTAATGAGGTGTACAAGAAATGAGGATGGCGCTGGATTGAATGTTATGTTGAATGGAGAGACACTTGAGGAGGTTAATCAGTTTAAGTATTTATTCTCGGTTATAGCTGCAAATGGTGGAGTGGAAGCAGATGTGTGTCACAGAGTGAATGAAGGATGTAAAGTGTTGGGTGCATTGAAAGAAGTGATGAAGAATAGAGGGTTGGAAATGAATGTTAAGAAAGTTTTGTATGAGAAAGTGGTTGTGCCAACTGTGATGTATGGATCAGAGTTATGGGGTATGAAAGTAAGTGAGAGACGGAAACTAAATGTGTTTGAGATGAAATGCCTGAGGAGTATGATTGGTGTATCTCGATTGGATAGGGTTAGGAATGAAGTGGTGAGAGCAAGAACGGGTGTGAGGAGAGAAATTGCAGCCAGAGTAGATATGAATGTTCTGAGATGGTTTGGCCATGTGGAAAGGATGGATGATGAAAGGCTGCTGAAAAAAGTGATGAATGCGAGAGTTGATGTGAGAAATGCTAGAGGGAGGCCTAGGTTTGGATGGATGGATGGAGTAAGGAGAGCCCTGAATGATAGGAGGATGGATGTGAGGGAAGCAAGCGAGCGTGCTAGGAATAGGAATGAGTGGCAAGCGATTGTGACGCGGCTCTGATGGGCACCTGCTGTTACCACAAGGCTGCATCTTACAGAGATAGCCCTGTGGTAGGGGCAGTAGGAGGAGCTGGCAGTTGTGAAGCGACACAGGTTGTGGAAGAGCCAGGAGGATGGGCTGTGGCACTCCGGCAGTGCCATCTGAACGGTCGCTAGCTCCCTCGTCATTGCCCATAGAGCAAAGTAATCCCCCTATTTGTTTTCCTTTCTTGATGTCGGCTACCCCCCAATTAATTGGGGGAACAGCCAAGGTATATGT
>JAXCGZ010005003.1:5000-20000 GCA_037179515.1 Halocaridina rubra | reverse complement strand
ATTTTACCTAAGAAAATGAAGACGGAATATTCCCAACCATTAGGTTTTTCATGCGTTATATGTAAAGCTAAACAGACACCAGAACGGCCGTAGAAATTCCTGCCAAAAAAAAAAAAAGATGCATTGAGTTGTAGTATTTAATGTCATTTTATTACAACATTTTATTAAACTTTCTAAATTTCTTTGCGTCAGTAAATTTTTCTTTAAAAGATGCACTGAGTTGTAATATTTAGCGTCATTTTATTACAACTCTTTACTAAACTTTCATAACTTTCTTTGCGTCAGTAACTTTTTTTTTACATCTTTTACATAAGTGAACATCTATTATGGGTGTCAGTAATGAATACGTACAAAAGAGTACCATTTTTCACAGCGAGAATAAGATTAGAGCGTTGCTTAGCAAGTAGCGAGAGAGAGAGAGAGAGAGAGAGAGAGAGAGAGGAGAGAGAGAGAGAGAGAAGAGAAGAGAGAGAGAGAGAGGAGAGAGAGAGAGAGAGAGAGAGAGAGGAGAGAGAGAGAGAGAGAGAGAGAGAGAGAGATAGAGAGAGAGAGAGCGTGAGAGAGAGAGCGAGAGCGAGAGAGAGCGAGAGAAAAGAGAAGAAAAAAGAGAAGAAAAAGAGAGGAGAGAGAGAGAGAGAGAGAGAGAGAAGAGAGAGAGAGAGAGAGAGAGAGAGAGAGAGAGAGAGAGCTTACTTGAAGTAATGTATATCAGCCAGAGGCAAGGCTGAAAGGACGGCAACACCTGCCCACACTGTGCCCATGATTACTTTGGTCCAGTTCATACTGAGTCGAGAGACTCGGAAGGGAAACATGATCACCACAAAACGTTCCAGCGTTATCACTATAAAAAAAGATTTGATGAAAGTAAATTACAAAGTTAGCAATATATATATATATATATATATATATATATATATATATATATATATATATATATATATATATATATATATATATATATATATATATATATATGTATGTATATATATGCATATATACATTATATATATATATATATATATATATATATATATATATATATATATATATATATATATATATATATATATATGTATGTATATATATGCATATATACATTATATATATATATATATATATATATATATATATATATATATATATATATATATATATATATATATATATATATTTCACCAGAAAGATTCAGTATCTCTGCGAAGTTTCCAGCAACTCTGGAAACTTCGCAGAGATACTGAATCTTTCTGGTGAATATAAACTAAAGGTGGATATTAGATATCATATATAATCTCCATTCACTACTAAATAGATAATCATATAGCAATGTACGAAGCTGTACGAAACGTTATGAATTCTCTTAAATTTTCCGACTTATTATATAATCTCAACAATAATAAAAAAGTTATAGTAAAAACTTTGGAAAAGTTATACAAAGAAAATTGCAAATGCAAGCAGAGATAAGGATGCTTGGGGTCCATCCTCCAGCAACTATGGAAACATCGCAGAGATACTGAATCTTTCTGGTGAATATATATATATATATATATATATATATATATATATATATATATATATATATATATATATATATATATATATATATGCGCACACACAGATGTAGTAGGTTGGCCAATGGTATCAACCTCCAGTTGCGATTCTACACTGAAAGGTCTTGTGGACTTAAATAAGACTGTCGAGGACAGTTGATGTTAAGTCTTCCTTCAGTTATGGTTCTCTTTCTGTGCTTACATCGACACCGAATATTCTTGGATATTCAGTACAAGTCTTATCATCCCTTCACATCTAACAAGTCACAATGCTCCCCATCTCTGCTCCTTTTTATATTTTCTTATACATGTATATATATATATATATATATATATATATATATATATATATATATATATATATATATATATATATATATATATATATATATATATATACATATATATATATATATATATATATATATATATATATATATATATATATATATGTATATATATATATATATATATATATATATATATATATATATATATATATATATATATATATATATATATATATATATATATATATATATATATATGTATGTATATATATACACACACACATATATATATATATATATATATATATATATATATATATATATATATATATATATATATATATATATATATATATATATATATATATATATATATATATATATATATATATATATATATATATATAAAATATAATATATATATATATATATATATATATATATATATATATATATATATATATATATATATATATATTTATATATATTTTCTTATCCATGTTTATATATATATATATATATATATATATATATATATATATATATATATATATATATATATATATATATATATATATATGTATATATATATATATATATATATATATATATATATATATATATATATATATATGTATATATATATATATATATATATATATATATATATATATATATATATATATATATATATATATATATATATATATATATATATATATATATATATATATATATATATATATATATATATATATAACCAAATAGCACATTACATATGTGAAAACATGAATATATATATATATATATATATATATATATATATATATATATATATATATATATATATATATATATATATATATATATATAGAGCCATGCATACATATATGTGCACGTGCATTTGTGTGCGTGCGGCACTTTTTTTTTATGATTGTGACACCTGGACGGGCCAAAAAATAATAAAATAAAACCGCCCTCATCGGGCCTGGGCACGAAAAATACATAAAGTAAAGAGAAACAGAGATGGAGAGTGCAATGACTTGTCAGATGTGAAGGGATAATAAAAGATGTGTAATGGATATCCAAGAATATTCAGTGTATCTGTAGGCATAGAAAAAGAACCGTAACTGAAGGAAGACTTAACATCGAACTGTCCTGGACAGACCAATTTAAGTTCAAAAAGCCTTCAGCTGTAGTATCGCAACGAGCGTCTTGTGCCATGAGCCAACCTACTGTTATATGACGAACAATTTACCAGTAAAACTCAAATTTTTATTCTACATTTCCGTGCTCGTTAATTCATTACTGATAATTTTTTTCATTTCTACAGGGTCCAATTATTTGTCAATTTTCAGTCAGGTAAAAACTTACCTTAGGTTGAAAATATTTACCTGGCAAAGATTAAATATCTAATGCATGAAAAATTACAGCTACTACACTTCCCTTTCAGCAAGAGAATAAAGGGTTAGAGCGGTGATGAATAAATGAGAAGGAATTAAGTATCACTAAATATAAATGAGAAGGGATTGAGTATCACTAAACTTTTAGAGCAAAGTCGATCTCACATGAGCGGGCATTTAGTAATGTGCAATTCTCACCTTTGTATTAATTCCTTTTGCATATATAATATCGACTAAGCCATATAAACCCGTTATTAGTTTTCTTTTTATACACGCTCAGAGAAACAAAATATCCACACTCAAATAAATAACAATCATACAAATCCACACACTAACAAGCTTTAGCTATATCTGTACATATAATATTGCAATATAGAGCATCCTCCTTTCTCTCTCTACTACTGTGCAGTAGCATCAGATAGTTTCTAAACTTGTTCTTCAATGCTTCCCAGTTCTAATTTGCTTAATTGGTTTGCCCCTATGGCTTACAATGTTGGGCATAGTGAAGCTATTCATGTTGTTGATCAAATATGAGTAAATGCCTAACATGAGGCCATGGGAGCTGGAGCTACCTTTATTACCTGGAAGTGGTTTACAAATAAACTTGGCAGAAGTATATGTTGGGTTACCAGCAGCTAGAAGAAGGAATATGAAAAAGTCCACATAACCTCCAATTCCAGTATATCACGCTGTTTAATTACTACATGGTATTCATATTGTGTAGAATCTAGGTATGCAGATACCAACTGGAAGGTAACCTGAAGAAATCTCGATGATCTAGGAGGAGTGACACATTGACTTATTATAATGGTACATATTAGTAGCTAGTGTGCCCTATGACAGAAGCTCATTGTACAAAAGATCAGTGAGAAAGAGGATTATCAAATGACACTTAGTTCGTCGGTACCGTCATTTTTATGAGTGTGACACCAGGATGGGAGAAGAAATTTGCCCATAGGGGGTGTTGTGACTTGTCAGTTGTGATAGGATAATAAGAAATGTGTAACCAATATGTAAGAATAGACTGTGTAGAAGTAGGCATAGAAAAAAATCCGGAACTGAAGGGAGACTTAACATCAAGCTGTCCAAGGAGGTCCTATTTGAGTCTGAAGATTTTCAGCTTGCTTGGAGGGTTGAAGGTTTTTCACGCAATTCCAACCCATGAAATCTGCTGCAATATGATTGTGTAAAATATTCAGGGAAATTTCTGCAAGTAAATATTTTTTGCAGTCACTGGAGAAGCACCATAGATTACCAAAAATGAAACATCCTTTGTTAAAGACAATCTTTCCAAGAAATTAGTCTGACCTCTGTGGAAATGGAGTTTCTTAATAATCGTCTTTTTTCGATCCTTCTCTCGACACACACACACACACACACACACACACACACACACACCACATACATACATACACACACACACACAGATATATAAATATATATATATATATATATATATATATATATATATATATATATATATATATATATATATATATATATATATATATATATATATATATATATATATATATATATATATATGCACACACACACGCACACACACACAGATATATATATATATATATATATATATATATATATATATATATATATATATATATATATATATATATATATATATATATATATATATATATATATATTTGACAGAAGGATCATGGTTTGTGACTGGTATCTCTCCGTTAAAAATATATTTCGTTTACATAATTAGATAGGAGTGATGTCCTGTATTATCAAAGTTTAATATGAGAAACCAAATCTAATATCTATACTGACGTCAGTATCAAGAAGGTTCAGACATACCATGATTTTAGTAAATACTCTAAATCAAAGCACCTAAAAAAAAAAAAATAGAAATTGCTTATAGTTCTGAAAATGATGAAATGATGAGTAACTAAACAATATAGTTCAATTCCTATTTGTAAATAGTAATTGACGGATTTTATTACAAACTTGAGCGATTGTGAACATCTACTGCAGTATTTTGCTAGTGAGAAAAGAAAGTTCATTAGCATATGGAATATCAGCAGTTATATTATCATATGATTAGTAGTCTCCGTGGCCAAATGGTAGCGTCTGCGACTCTGAGGCGGCAGGTCGAGGGTTCGCGCCCCGTCACGGACTGAGGTTAGTAAGGGCATACACTCAGGGTAACGATTACATCTGCCAAAACAAGTCCTTCGTAAGAAGGCAACCGTCCTAGCCCTTAGTTGAAAAGGGAGTTGGTGACGTAAAACTGAATCCTATATTATCATATGATTAAATGGCCTCAGTAACGTGTACATGCTATGTAAATAATAAAAAAAAAGTTGGAATTAAAAGAAAAATACCGAAGTCTTACCCGTCAGTGTAATCACAGAAAGCTCACTAGAGAATGTTGAAAAAAATCCAGCTAAGTGGCAAAGGGTCGAGGTCCTCCACATGGCGTCGTAGAGGAAGTAAACGCCCCTGTATTGGTAGTCGACGATCGCAATAATGAGGAGGTAAAGACCCATACACAAATCACCAATGGCCAGGTTCGTTATGAGAAACGAATGGACCTGAGATGGAGGGGGAAAATAGTGGAATGGGTAAAGTTCTAAAACTCCCAAATGGTAAATTAGAAAAACTTTTTCACTACTGGTGACTCATATGCTCTTAAGGGGGGTTTACACGGTAAAACGGTTCGTCGAACGCGGTTCGACAGATAAGTGTTTGAAGTGATGTTCGAACGTGTGAACGGGGTAGTTGGTTGTCGAACACGTTTGTCGAACGAGTTCGACAACCAAATACCCCGTTCACACGTTCGAACATCACTTCAAGATACTTGTCTGTCGAACCGCGTTCGACGAACCGTTTGACCGTGTAAACCCCCCTTAATATGCTCCTATTCTCAATGCCATTCGCATGATAGGAGTATTTTTTTCATTTAAAAAAATGGATTCCACCGACTCATCTCTGAATATTTAGTTTTCCGTATTATATATAACATTCCTTTGGAATTTTGCATTTCTTTATGTATTTCCTGATTTTCCAAGGGGGGGGGTTATCTCAGTAATAATTCATAATATATTCAGTGACTTTAACTTTATTATGTGTCTGACTTATCAAAACTTCAGTAAAAATTCATAGTCAGTATTATTATCATTAATGAATATCACACAGTATTTGATGCTCAATTTATGCCAAGTACTTTGAGAGTGCTTTATATTTTTCAGTTCTTATTCTGTATTGATATATTATAGTGGAGTAGTATGCACGAAAATGTTTCATAATACTAGAATTAGCTGGACAATATATTTAATAAAATTCTTGTCAAGTACTCTCCATGATGTAATTCAAATACATTGGCTTAGACACAATCTATAATCCTAACTCTTAATATATTTACTTTTTTTTTTTTACCAAAATACTCGTATATAAAATAAAACAGTGAAAATCAAGGTTGAATGACTGTATACAAGAAGTACACCAGCAATTACTAAAGAAAACTTCCATTCTACAGGACATAATTACGGATTAGTTCTCGTAATAACAGACTTTGGCAGAGGTTAAGAATGTCACTTGTTTTCTCTGCAAATTAAGCAATGACCAAATGATTTCATGACTCACTTTATGCAAGCTTAAATTTAGCACAAGTCTTATTTCTCTAGTCAGGATTAATGCAATATGACTAAATTATATATATTTTTTTTTTTACGATTGTGACACCAGAACGGGCCCAAAAAAAATAAATAACACAGCCCCCACCAAGCCTGGGCACGAATAATACATTAAGTAAAAAGTAACAGAGATGGAGAGTGTAATAACTTGTCAGAAGTGAAGGGATAATAAGAGGTGTGTAATAAATATCCAAGATATTCAGCGTTGATGTAGGCATAAAATATAACCTTAACTGAAGGAAGACTTAACATCGAACTGTCCTGGACAGTCCTATTCAAGTTTAAAAATCCTTCAGCTGTAGTATCGCAACGGGCGGATGGTGCCATGGGCCAACCTACTACATGAAAATTAATTACTTATTTATATAGTGAGACTCATTTCTTAGTCAATCTATGTATTTCTTTCGGGGGTTTTTATAGAACTCAAATTTTTCCGATGGGTAGAAGAAGCACCCATTAAAAAGAAACGCTCAGTAATATATCTAATCAATTGCTAACTAATAGGGGCCCGCCGTAGCTTAACCGGTAAAGTGCTCGACTCAGGAGATGATGGACACACTGTGGGGTGATGTGAAGGGCATCCAGCCTTAATTCCCCAGCTTCTATCCATTTGTGACCACCCTCAAATGGAGAGTAATAATCACACATTAACAAGAAAAAATAATATGCCCTCTGATACCTCATTATCAGCGTGATAAATAATTCTCCAGAGTATGACCAGGAAGTTTCCAGTCAGAGCAAGTATTCCTAGCAGCCAAACACACACTCTCAAAACAACATTAGTCATGAGGTCTTCGCAAGAACTGAATTCGTCTGCTTTTGGATGGCACTTTTTCACATGGCGAGCCAGGCAGCAAAAACGAAATTCATCTGTCCATCTGTGAAGAAAAAAATGTATAATCGAAAATTTATTATATTAGAAAATGACGGAACATAAACTATCTTCATACGATAAGAGATCATTTTTACAGTCAACTTTTAAGATTAGCATATACTACATATATATATATATATATATATATATATATATATATATATATATATATATATATATATATATATATATATATATATATATATATATATATATATATATATATATATATATATATATATATATATATATATATATTAATAACACTGAACTGTTAACATACAGTCTAAAATGGAAGGAAAAGCCCATTAAATAAAACAACGAATATATATATATATATATATATATATATATATATATATATATATATATATATATATATATATATATATATATATATATATATATATATATATATATATATATATATATATATATATATATATATAAAGTACTTATTAATTTCGTGACCTAGACTGGTCACCTTCTCAAAGTATAATTGTATTTACACGGTCAAACAGTTCGTCGAACGTGGTTCGACAGACAAGTGTTTGAAGTGATGTTCGAACGTGTGAACGGGGTATTTAGTTGTTGAACACGTTCGACAAACGTGTTCGACAACCCAAATACCCCGTTCACACGTTCGAACTTCACTTCAAACACTTGTCTGTCGAACCGCGTTCGACGAACCGTTTGACCGTGTAAACGCCCCTCAAAGATAAAAGTGAAATACTTACAGTTCATTTAACCTGGTCATACCAAGGAAGAGTCGACTGTCCATGACGGCGATTTGGTTTCTTCGAACATCCCTGCATTATGTAAATATATATATATAAATATATATATATATATATATATATATATATATATATATATATATATATGTATATATATATATATATATATATATATATATATATATATATATATATATATATATATATATATATATGTATATATATATATATATATATATATATATATATATATATATATATATATATATATATATATATATATATATATATATATATATATATATATGTATATATATATATATGTATATATATATATATATATATATATATATATATATATATATATATATATATATATATATATATATATAATTGTGACAATTATATATATATATATATATCATATATATATATGATATATATATATCATATATATCATAACATATATACTATATATATATACACAAAATTAAGAATTCCCGGTCTCCGTGGCTAAAGGTGCGCCGCACTGTGAGGCGGAAGGCCGATGGTTCTCGCCCCGTAAAGGAATGAGTGTTGTTAGGGCTCCCACGGGAACGATACATCGTCAACAACTCCTTCTCACGAGGCACGTACTAGCCCTTAGTGATGGGTTCGTGAGGCCGAATATATTCATGAATTCTACTTCTATGTTATAATTCCTTTCAAGCTCTGATGGTTGCTATTCATAGTATTTAAAAAAGCATAACTTTGATAACTGTTCATTTGTGTTTATACCAAGTGTGTTCAACATAAATATGTGTAGAAGGCTGATGAACTTTAGAGATTATCCATGAAAGTGGGAAAAATGGAAGACAGATAGGAACCGTATTATCAGCATATATTACCACTTATGAAGTTTATTCTGATTCCAACTGATAACTGAAACGTAATTGAGGAATGACTGTATTATAGCTGAGATTGGTGTGTCTTACTTGTTCACTATATTTGACATTCCAAAGAATGTTGCATCGCTTTTACGAAATAGTATTTGGATAAAGGAACACAGATTATGGGTAGAATTTTAAGAATAAAGGTGATGACGAAATTATTAGAGATCATGAAGTATTCTATATTCAAAATATTTATTTAGATACTTTTGAATATAAACATTGGCTATGATGGATGAATAAATAGAAAAGAAATATAAAGACAAGGTCTTGGCCCATTAGATGAAATAAATATATCTATTAATAAGTAATGAATACAATACTTAAGAAAATATCAGCGCTATTGCAATACATAACTAAAGGCAAAAGATACAAAACTCAATATATATTTATAGTCTATCAAACAGCCATAATGTTTGTTTTCAAGAATACTTACAATGCCAGGAGGTTTGAGAGACCATTGAAGGTACCGCCAGGGAGATGCTCCAACTCATTATGTGACAGATTCCTGAAATTTCTTTATTGATTTATATATATGTATATAAATATATACACAGATTCAAATTTATCTATGCATATATATATATATATATATATATATATATATATATATATATATATATATATATATATATATATATATACAATATATATATATATATATATATATATATATATATATATATATATATATATATATATATATATATATATATATATATATATATATATATATATATATATATATATATATATATATATATATATATATATAGTCGATTGGCTCATGGCACCACCCTGAATTAGTTTTTAAACTAAGCAAGAAAAAAAAAAAGTCTTCCAATGCTCTCTAGAGACGAGAACATGAAAGTTTACCGTTTATACATGTATTTTATCTCAGTCTTGCAGAAAACATAACTTTCCCATCTCTAGACCCAGGCTTCAGCCACGTGCTATATCTATTGATATACAACTTTCAAACCAAAAATATTCATGAAAGAGGGGGCAACTGTTAGATAATTTAGTATCACATTCACTTCTAGGCATTGTGCTTTGCTATTTGGATAGATGGGTATAAAACTATCCTCTCACATAACTAAGACAATGTTATTTTTTGTTTTGTTTATTTTCTGAAGTATGTAATTCTGTATTATATTGAAAGGTGACAATTCAAAGAGACAGTTACGATTTCCACATGACTGAGTGTGGGTGAGTAAATCGCTTGTATCATAAGTGTCTCTTTTCGGGTAGTACATTTCGGTCATCTAAGAGTCAAAAGATTTAATCAGGTAACATAACATCAATCGCTCACAGCTTATTGTAATTTTAAAACCTGCCTTTGCATTTAGCAGGAGACGGGAAGATACGAGCTTTGGACTCTTTCCCGTAAACACAATTAGGTAATCACAATTAGGTAATCACTAAAGCACCTCTATGAATGAACAAATGACTTTTGTTCATTCCATGAACAAAGCATCTCTTTTGGACTGTATTAATTGTTCATTTACTAATATCTTGGAAGCATATTATTATATTTTCAATTTATTTTAAGGTTCAATAAAATACACTCTGCTCTGGTAAGAGACTGTTAAATATGTGTGTGGAGCAAGAGTTGGTGATAGGTAATAGTTTTTTAAGAAGTTAATAAGCATACATGGACGAGAGTGGCAAATGGAAGAGTGAAAGAAAGAGCATTGATGGATTATGTGTTGGTAGCAAAGAGCATGATTGGTAGAGTGAAAGATGTGCATGCATTTAGGGGTGTGGCTGGTGGGATGCGTGATCATATTTTTTGGTTGAAGCAAAAGTGGTAGTAGCAAAAGAGTGGGGATATAGAGTGGGGGGATGTAGAAGGGAAATGGTGAAGGTGGAAGAGTTGAAAACATCTTTTTATTCCTTTCAAAATCCTCAGACAACCATCTGCCCCACCTTAGATCCACTTCTCTCTTTGCCTCCCTCACCACGTGGTTCACTAACCCTCTCTTTGCACAATACCTTTCATACGCTTCTATATTACCTACCTGCAACAATACCTAATAAGCCCGAGTCTTTTCAATCACTACTGCACTCACCTGCTCAATCTCCTTTCACCACCTTTCCTTTTACTTCCACCAGTTAATTTCCTTCCGCACACTGCCTCGGCACCCTTCATAACTTCCTCCTTGAAAGAGCGCCATTCTTCTTCCACTCCTTCCTCCACTCTCTCTTTCACTACATTCCACACATATCTCACACTAGCCTTATACTCACAATCTTTCTCTTTCTTATGCAATTCATTAACTTTGAGCACCTCTCATCATCTCTAGCTTCTACTCTTTCTTCACTTTCTTCCCACTCTCACCCTACTTTCCACTAAATAATGATCATATATTACACCACTATCTCCTCTCAGTACATTCACATCCAATACTCTGCCAATCACCCTCCGGTTCACAACAAAATAATCCATTAATAATAATAATAATAATAATAATAATAATAATAATAAAAGTAATAATAATAATAATAATAATAATAATAATAATAATAATAATAATAATAATAATAATAATAATAATAATAATAATAATAATAATAATAATAATAATAATAATAATAATAATAATAATAATAATAATAATAATAATAAGAATAATAATAATAATAATGAAAATAAGAATTATTCTATTATTAATAATAACAAATTATAACAACAACAACAATGATAGTAGTAATTAAAACTGGAATACTTACAGGTTCAGTAGAGTCCGTAATCCTAGGAATGAATGTCGTGTAACATTCCGGAGCTTTTGCTGACTAAGGTCGCTAAATGAAAAAGAAAAAAAAAATCATAAGAAATCATGAAATCTAATGACTAACATATTTGCAAATTATTAGATAACTATATATATAACTATATATAACTATATATATATCATATATATATATATATATATATATATATATATATATATATATATATATATATATATATATATATATATATATATATATATTATGAGTGTGGCACCCGAATAAGCAAGAAATCTGCCCTTTTAAATAGAGACCCGGGCACGAAGAAAACATAAAGAAGAAGGAAAAGAAAAGGTTAAGGACAAAGCAGAGATGAGGTAATGATACGCAAAGGAAAAAGACAGGCTGAAAGAATAGTCAAAGTACTGAGGCCGTGCAAGATATGGCAGAATTAGTCCCTGTGATGGCGATAGATCCGCTTTGGAAGGAAGAGAGGTTATAAGGAATTAGAAAAGACAGGAGGAGAAAGAGAGTTCCAGAGTCTGGATGTAAATGGTAAGAAGCAGTCGCTGCACTGATCAATCCACGAGCACCCCGTACCTGTGAGATGCGGTCACTTGGGGAGTGTCACCCGTCCTCGGCAGTGAGGGTGGGATGCAACTTGCCAACTCATCACAGCAGCAATGGAGGTAGTAGTGACAGAAAAGATAAAGAGTTGATACCTTACTGCGAAGAGAAAGAAAATTCCAGGTTAGAAGTAAGAGAAGGGTCAATAATGAGTCTCACTGCCTTAGATTCAACTCTATCGAGGAAATAAGTATAAGAAGAAGCACCCCAGATGTGCAAGCAGTATTCTAAGCAGAGACGGATGAGACTATTATAGAGTTTAAGTAACTATCAAGGGGAAATGTAATGACGAAAACGAAACAGAGCCAGCAATTTTTGGATGCAGATTTAGAAATTTGGATTATGTGATTCCTCCAATACAAGTTAGAGGCTTTCTGGATTCCTAATATGATAATAATACAATTAAGAGGGCAATTTTCGCTAGTTTCGAGGACAATAGGGATATCAGGAGGAGGAGAAGATAAAGACATCTCAAGAAACTGTTTTTGAAGGCATTAAATGTAACTAAATTTTGGATGCCTCAGTGAGAAACCCTTTGATTATCGGAACTGAGAGTAGAAGAAACAGTGATGCAAGACTGATTACGACTAGCAGATGAAGGTTATGAAGAAAAGACAGAGGAAAAGTGAAGTATAGAATCACTGGTAACGGCTTAATGAAGAGAGGAAGATGGGGACTGAGAAAGATCCTTGATTTCTTCTTACCTTTAGTAACAAGAAATGGGTTAGATGTTGCACCATTAACAACCACAGATATAATATTGTCAGACAGAAAATTGGAAATCAAAGAACAGAGAGAAGCGGTAAAGCCATAGGCAGGGAGTTTGGCCAATAAAGTCTTGTGGCAGACTCTGTCAAAAACCTTAGAGATATCAAAGGTGACGACAAAGGATTCCCCATAGTTCCTCAGAGAAGGTGACTATTCATAAGTAATATACGACAGGAGGTCACCAGTGAATCTTACATTGCTGATGCTGTACTGGTGATCGGATATAAGTGAGTTAAATTCAAGACATTTCAAGAGGTGAGATTTTAGCAGAGTTTCGAAAGCTTTAGCAATAGTGGAGGTTAGGGCAATAGGTCGGTAGTTTGAAGGAATAGAGCAGTCACCCTACTTAGAAATAGGTTGCACTAGAGCATGCTTCCAAGATGAAGGATAGATACTGGTTGACAGAATGAGGTGAAAAAGACAGCAAATCACGGGAGTCAGTTCATCTGCAAACTCCTTAAGGAACCTTGTAGGGATATCATCGGGACTAGATGCCTTGTTGGTCTTTAGCAAGAGAAGAACCTATGAACTTTGTGTATAGAAAGGACAAGGGAGGGCATAGGGTTAAAGAAGGTAAGCGATTGAGGGGCAGGTGTGCTGGATTCGTTTCTTGAAATTTTGGCAGAAAAAGGAGAGCCAAAGAGAGTGGCTTTGTTAGTGGGAGAAGAAGCTACAGAGCCATCAGAACGAATGTGAGGGAGAAAGCTTGAGTTACAGAAGTTTTGGCAGAGAGTTTTGACTAATTACCAGGAACATTCATCAGTGGCAAAGGAGTTAAGGTTATCAACTTTCCTTCTTATAAAGGAAGCAATAGACCTTCGAATCTGAGCAGTACAACGATTCTTAGCTACAATAAAAGTAGAGCGAGTTAAAACAAAAGGAGAGGCTTGGAACAAGCAGGTGTGTCCCAATCCCTGGCCTGAATAACCATGGAGAAGGCACGACCAAATCATAGATTTGGGGGAGAAAAAATTTTCATAGAGGAGAGGATGAACACATCCATTCCTGAGGTTGTGGTCTCGGCCACTTTTAGAACTACCTGATCAGGGTTTCGGGACTGAAAGCAGTAGTCATGCCACAGCAAGTCAAAGAGGAAACTACGCAAATCTTCACACAGGGTACTTTCAAAGTGCCAAAGGCGGTATTGAGTAGGAGGAACAGATGAAGGGGGAGCGAAAATGGAAGAGATTGAGCTTACAGAGTTATCAGGTGTACCAACAGGGGAAAGCACAGAACATGAGTAGTTTGAAGGGTTAGAAGTAAGAAATAGGTCAAGAGTGTTGGCTGCATGTTCGTGTAGATCGGGAACACAAGTAGGATGTTTGATTATTTGCTCCAGATCGTGAGTAATAGAGAGAGCAAAGGCCTCACTTTCTCCAACAATAGTGTGAGAAGAATTAAGCCACCCACTGTGGTGTACATATGAT
>JAXCGZ010005002.1:20000-22935 GCA_037179515.1 Halocaridina rubra | reverse complement strand
ATATATATATATATATATATATATATATATAATATGTATATATATATATATATATATATATATATATATATATATATATATATATTATATATATATATATATTATATAATATGTGTATATATATATATATATATATATATATATATATATATATATATATATATATATATATGTAATTACCTACTTGTAATTACCTAATTGTGTTTACGGGAAAGAGCCCAAAGCTCGTATCTTCCCGTCTCCTGATTGGTTCCATTTTATACTTAGTGATACTTATCATACCTGTCCTTAAAACTATGGATTGAGATAGCATTAACTACCTCCTCGCTTAGCCAATTCCAATTATCAACTACTCTTATACTGAAAAAGTATTTCCTTACTTCCTGCAAAGAAGTTTTCTTACGAAGCTTCAAACTATGACCTCTAGTTCTAGAGCAGCCTTATCAAAATATCCATCCCTATCCACTCTATCATAACCATGAAGGAATTTAGACTGTCAACATTTCCCTCCTCAATCTTCTAGCTTCGAGTGATGGTAAGCCTAATTCCCTCAGCGTCTCATCATAACTGAGATTGCGTATTTCTAGCACCAGTTTCGTGGCATGTCTTTGAACTTTTTCAAGCTTAGCTATGTGCTTTTTCAAGTGTGGATTCCAAAAGGGGGCTGCATATTCGAGTTTTGGCCTCACATAGGTTACATATATATTTCTGAACATTTCCTTGTCCATGTGCCTGAAGGCTACCCTTACATTTGATAAGAATGCATATGCGGCCCTTACTATGCCATTTATATGTATTTCTGGAAAGAAATCTGCCAGTATGTTTACTCCTAGATCTCTCTCATTTTCTGTCTCTTGAAGTTGTACTCCAGCCACCGAGTAGTCAAGCTTGGGCCTTCTTGCACTTGTACCAATTCTCATTACCTTACATTTTGAAGTATTGAATATCATTAGCCACTTTGCTGACCACTCATGCAGATTATTTAGATCCTCCTGAAGTTCTCTACCATAGTTCTCGTTTTTTATTTTCTTCACAATCTTTGCATCATCTGCAAACATATTCATGAATAAATTCACAGACTCTGGTAGGTCATTTACATATACAAGGAACAAAAGTGGCCCTAAAACTGAACCCTGTGGAACTCCACTACTAACTCTTCTCCATTCAGACACTGAGTGTCTTACTCTAACCCTCTGTTCCCTTTCTTCTAAGTAAGTTTTTATCCATTCCAAAACATTTCCACCTATTCTAGCCATTGCTTGCAGCTTCCTAATAAGTCTCCCATGTGGAACAGTGTCAAACGCTTTCTGGAAGTCTAGGAATATGCAATCTTCCCAGCCCTCTCTCTCCTGTAAGATTTGGCTTACCTCATCATAAAATTCTAATAAGTTTGTTACTGTTGATCTACCTTCTCTGAAGCCATGTTGCCTCACTGACAAAAAGTTGAAGGATTCCAGGTGAAGAGAGATATGTTTCCTCAGTAGTTTCTCCATAACTTTGCAAACTATGCTGGTCAAGGAAACTGGTCTATAGTTCAGACCCGAATCCCTCCATCCCTTTTTGACGATAGGTATCACATTTGCTTGTTTCCAGCAACTTGGAATCTCCCCTGACTCCAGCGACTTTTAAAATATGATACTTAGTGCCACTTATATTGAGTTTGCGCATTTTTTAAGCACATGAGGGGATATATCATCAGGACCTGTAGCTTTATGAACATCTAAATCCATCAGCGCTTTGCATAAATCTGTTGCTGTAAGGTTGATGTTCTCTAATACCGGCCCTTGAGCTTCTATCTCTGCAATCTGAGGGGGTGGGGTATTTTCCACTGTAAATACTGACTGAAATTCCTTGTTCAATTCTTTGCAGATCTCTTCATCCGTCTCAGTGATGCTTCCATCCGCTCTCTTTAGCCTTAAAACCTGTTCTTTTACCTTCAGTTTTCCTCTGATAAAGCTGTGGAAAAGCTTGGGATTTTCTTTAGCCTTCCTGGTGATGTCCCTCTCATAGTCTCTCTCTGCCTCTCTCCTTTTACTTAAGTAGTCATTTCTTGCTCTTTTGTAGGTTTGCCAGGCATTTATGTTTTTTCTCCTCCTATACCTTTTCCAGCATTTGTCTCTCCACTACTTAGCTCTTTTACACCCATTATTGAACTATTTCTCTCAGGCATGAATTACACCTACTTTGGTGACAGGTATGCAGCAAGCTACTATCTTCCCATATTTCTCACAAAAGATGTCATACATTTCTTGTACAGATTTGTTGTAAAATAAGGTTCTCCAGTCAATAACTGCAAAAAAGCTCATTCATTTTGATGTAATCTCCTTTCGGATAGTTCCTCCTCATGTCGTCAGTGCCTCTACTCTCAGGCAGAATATCTTCAATGATATATTCCATCAACAACACACAGTGGTCACTCTTTCCAATTGGTGGTTCATACTCAATTTTTTCAATATCCAACACATTATCTGTGAATACTAGATTAAGTAGTGATGGCTCATCCCCACCCCTGTCCCTCGTTGATTCCATTACATGTTGGTGTAGGAAAGTCCCTTGTGCTCAATCTAGGAATCTTGCCCCGAATGAGTCCTCACCACTGTGTGGATCAAGATTTATCCAATCTATCTATTTATGATTAAAATCTCCCAAAATCAAAATCCTACATTTTTTCTCCCGTGCCATGTTATCAACTGAGTTTATGACTTCAATATTACCTGTATGACTTTCCTCATAAACTTCAAGCCTATTTTGGTTCCTTGGTGGGTTATATAAAACAGTTATTATAATGCTCTCTGACCCATTATTTATGCGAGCAACAAGAAATTCCTTGAACTCACTTTCTATAGCCAAGTTTATTTCTTCAACTTGAATCCTTTCACTTATGAGCAGTGCTATCCCTCCACCAGTCCTCTCAGATCTTACAACCCTTAATATT
>JAXCGZ010005002.1:7500-15000 GCA_037179515.1 Halocaridina rubra | reverse complement strand
ATTATACTTACCTTGCATTCTGAAGCATTGAATTTCATTAGCCACTTTTATGACCACTCATGTGGACTATATATGCTTTCCTGGAGTTTTCTACAATTGTTCTCGTTTCTTACTTTCTTCTAAATCTTTGCATTATCTGCAATCATATTCATGAATTAATTTACAGACTTTGCTAGGTCATTTACATATACAAGGAACAAAAGTGGCCCTAAAACTGAACCTTGTGGAACTCCACTACTAACTCTTCTCCATTCAGACACTGAGTGTCTTACTCTAACCCTGTGTTCCCTTCCTTCTGAGTATGTTTTTATCCATTTCAAGACATTTCCACCTATTCTCGCCATTGCTTGCAGCTTCTTAATAAGTCTCCCGTGTTGGACCCATGTCAAATGCCTTCTAGAAGTCTAGGAATATGCAATCTGCCCAGCCCTCTCTTCCCTGTAAGATTCGGCTTACCTCATCATAAAATTCTAAAAAGTTTGTTACTGTTGACCTACCCTCTCTGTAGCCATGTTGTCTCTCTGACAAAAAGTTGAAGGATTCCAAGTGATAAGAGATGTGTTTCCTTAGTAGTTTCTCTATAACTTTGGAAACTATGATGGTCAAGGAAACAAGTCTATAGTTTAGAGCTGTATCCCTCCTTCCCTTTTTGAAGATAGGTACCACGTTCACTTGTTTCCGGCATTTTGGAATCTCCCCTATCTCCAGCGACTTTTCAAATATGATACTTAGTGCAGCTGATATTGCGTTAGCACATTTCTTAAGTACATAAGGAGATATACAATCAGGACCTGTAGCTTTATGGGCATATAACTCCATCAGCACTTTGCATACCTCTGTGACTGAAGAGATTATGTTTTCTAATACAGGTCCATGTGCTTCTATCTCTGCAATCATAGGGGGTGGGGTCTTTTCTAATGTAAATACTGACTAAAACTCCTTGTTCAATTCTTTGCAGATCTCTTTATCCATTTCAGTGATGCTTCCATCCGCTCTCTTTGCCTCTGAAACCTGTTCTTTTACCTTCAGTTTTCCTCTGATAAAGCTGAGGAAAAGCTTGGGATTTTCTTTAGCCCTCCTGGTGATATCCCTTTTATATTCTCTCTCTGCCTCTCTTCTTTTACTTAGGTAATAATTTCTTGCTCTTTTATAATTCTGCCAGGAATTTTTTTTTTCTCCTCCTATACCTTTTCCATCATTTGTCTCTTCACTCCTTAGCACTCTTACACTCTGTATTGAACCATTTCTCTTTGACATGAATAACTCCTATTATGGTGAAAGGTATGCAACATCTACTATCTTCCCCTATTCCTCACAACAGATTCCATACATTTCTTGTACAGATTTGTTGTTAAATAAGGTCCTCCAGTCAGTAATTGCAAAAAGCTCACGAATTTTGATGTACTCTCCTTTCAAATAGTTCCTCCTCGTGTCCACAGTGCCTCTACTCTAAGGTAGAACATCTCCGATGATATATTCCAAAAACAACACACAGTGGTCACTCTTTTCAATTGGTGATTCATACTCAATTTTTTCAATATCCAACACATTGTCTTTGAATACTTGATCAAGCAGCGATAGCTCATCCTCACCCCTGGCCCCCATTGATTCCAGTGCATGTTGGTGTAGGGAATTCCCTACGCAGTCTAGGATTCTTGCCCCAAATGAGTCCTCCCCACCGTGTGGGTCAAGATTTATGCAATATACCTCTCTACGATTAAATCTCCCAAAATAAAAATCCTACATTTTCTCTCCTGTGCAATGTTAACAACTGAGTTTTTGACTTCAATAGTACCTATATGACTTTCCTCATAAACTTCTAGCATATGTTGGTTTTTAATGGGTTATATACAACAGTTATTATAATGCTTTCTGATCCAGTATTCATGTGAACAACAAGAAATTCCTTGAACTCACTTTCTATAGCAAACATCACTTCTTCAATCTGAAATTTTTCGCCTATGAATAATGCTAACCCTCCGTCAGTCCTCTTAGATCTTTTAACCCTTAAAATTCTGAAGCCCTTATGAAAAACTGTGACACCATTTGTGTCCCCACTTAACTTAGTGTCTGTAACCGATACTATATCTGTCTTACTGTTGTGAATCCTATCCTTTAATTCAACAGGCTTACCAGCTATTCCATCAGCATTTGTGTACAGCAATCTTAATGAGGCCCCATCCTCTGATCTTCTTTCATTATCTTCTTTTTCTGGAAGAAGTCTGAAACAAAAAAAATTCTTCTCTTTTTCATTTCTTTCCTCATTTAACCTTCTAGCCTCTTGCAACAAGTTTTTTGTCTTTTCCATCTCTTCCTTTATTCAGTATTGTCTAATGAACACTGTATAAATTTTTTTTTTTTAAAGAGAGTGACACCGGGACAGGCAGAAACTTCCCTCATCAATATAGGCCCGGCCACGAGAAAATACCAAGACGAAGGAAAAGAAAAATGTTAAAGGCAAGGAAGAGATGAGGTAATGTTGCACAAAGGAAAATGACAGACAGAAAAAAACAGTCAAAGTACAGAGGACCCAGAGATATGGAGGACTAGGCTCTGAGATGACGATAGATTTGCTTTTTGAAGGATGAAAGGTCATAAGAATTAGAAAAGACAGAAGGAGGAAGAGAGTTCCAGAGTCTGGAGGTAGATGGGAAGAAGCATTCGCTCCACTGACCAATCCGCAAGCTACAAATCTCCACACAGTACCTGTGAGATGAGGCCGCTTGGCGAGTGTTACGCAGCCTCGGCAGTGGAGGAGGGATGCAACTCGCCAGCTCATCAGAGCAGCGATGGAAGTAGTAGCGATAGAAAAGCGAAAGGGAAGATACCTTATGGTGAAGAGAGAGAGAATCCAGGTTAGAAGTAAGAGAAGGATCATTAATGAGTCTGACTGCCTTAACTTCAACCCTATCAAGAAGATAAGTAAAGGAAGAAGCACCCCAGATGTGAAAGCAGTATTCTAAGCAAGGTCGGATAAGACATTTGTAAATTTTAAGTAACTGCAATGAGGAAAAGTAATGACGAAAACGAAACAAAACCCCAATTTTTTAGATGAAGATTTAGAAATTTGAATTATGTGATTCCTCCAAGACAAGTTAGAGGCTATATGGATTCCTAATATGTTGATAGAGTTAAGAGGGTAAATTTCATTAGTTTCGAAGACAATAGGGTTATCATGAGGAGAAGAAGATAAAGAGATAACCAGAAACTGTGTCTTGGAGGCATTGAATTTAACTAAATTTTGAGTGTCCCATTCAGATACTCTCTGCAAATCGGAGTTAAGAGTAGAAGAAAGAGTGATACGAGATTGATTACGAGTAACAGATGAAGGTTGTGAAGAAAAGGCAGAGGAAAAGTGAAGTGTAGAATCATCAGCAAAGGCATGAAGAAGAGAGGAAGATGGGGATTGTAGAAGATCATTGATGAAGAGAAGGAAGAGAGTAGGTGAAAGAACAGAGCCCTGTGGAACACCACTGGTAATAGAGAAAGGGTAGATGTCGTGCCATCAGCTACTACAGATATAGAAAGGTCAGTAATAAAACTGGAAATCAGAGAACAGAAAGAAGGGGTAAAGCCATAGGCAGGGAGTTTGGCCAACAGAGCCTTGTGCAAGACTCTGTCAAAAGCCTTAGAGATATCAAGGGCGACGACTAATGATTCCCCATAGTTCCTCAGAGAAGATGACCATACATGAATAAGATAGGACAGGAGATCACCAGTGGATCTTGCCTTGCGGAAGCCGTACTGGTGATCGGAGATAAGTGAGTTGAATTCAAGGCGTTTCAAGAAGTGAGCATTGAGTAAAGTTTCGAAAACTTTAGCAATAGAGGAGGTTAGGGCAATAGGTCGGTAGTTAGAAGGAATAGAGCGGTCACCTTTCTTAGGAACAGGTTGAACTAGAGCATGCTTCCAAGATGAAAGTCTTTTAGGTTTTTCTCATCAATATTTCTCTACATGTGTCCCCTCTCTCAAACGTTATTTTCATTGGTCTTTCCTTTCCCTCCCTAGAATATTTATCAAGTTGGTGAATATTTACAGCATATTCTAGACTACATAATATTCCAAGCTTCCTTATCAGGTCTAAAATCCTAGCTTTATTTTCTTCAAGAGTCCCCGGCCATGTTGACTTCTAGTATTCACTAATGCCTGAGATTTTCACTGTCTTCTCTTTATCAAGTGCCTGTTTAATCAGTGGATTAGCCCTTTCCATCATAATCTATTTCATTATTTCAATTACTGTTACTTTATAGTCAACCATTTGTATTATTTCCAGTGCCACCACCCTCACAGCCTTTTTTACTGTCACATTCCCCTTTAGTGCATCTACAAAGGAAGTTTTAATGGCATCATGTTCCATATTCAGCTCCTGAAACTTTTCTAAACTGTTCGATGTTTTTCTTTATCTGGACATTCCAAGTGGCAATCTTGTCTCTCTCAGAAGAGAGCAGTGAACTAGCATTTAATTCATTCAGGTTGTCATTGAACTGTTAGTTGTTATTTTCTTGTTTAGAACTTCTGGTTTCCAGTTCACTCTTTTTTTCTTCTAGCTTCTTTATTCGTTTTTCTAATTATTTTCTCTCCTGTCCTTGTGCCTTATTTGCTTCCTCCAAAAATCTTATTTATTCTCTAAATTTTCATTCTCTTTTACTTCCATATCCATATTCCGAATTTTATCATCCAGGTTTATTACAAGTGTTTCCAGGTCATTGACTTTTTCCTTCAGCCTTCTTAGGGCCACTCCTCCTACATCCCCTGGAAATCCTCTACCACCTCTCCCCCAACAATTGGATGAGGGGGTAGGGACAGAGACAGCTTCATTTTGATGATTTGCATTTCACAGAATATAAAGAAAAAAAAAGTTAGAAAAGCTTCTATTTAAGCTTCACACAAAATTTTTATATTTTTATATGAATATTAATTGAGTTACTAAGTTCATCTCTTTTCTGGTAACACTCATCCTAACTTAAAATTTGACTTTGGTAATTAGAGAAGAAAATAATATAAAACAAAAGCCCACTTGAAGGAAAATTTTAAATATGCGTCCAAGGAGACACCCACCTGTTTCGGCTACATTTTCTTCTTAACTGCTAAACCTGTCATTTCAGAAAAATATATTTTAATCAGTTTTTAATCAAGGTATGTTATCACAGGATCAGACTTTAAATCTAACTCAATTCATACAAAAAAAAATGAAAGAGAATAGAGCAAAAAGAAAATATAAGACAACTGTGCTACTTGGCAACTTAACTTAGCACTGTTGACAGGTGTATTTTTCGTATTTATTTATTTATTCAATTATCTCGTATAACAAACTGACAATCAAATTAATCTCTATGGGAAGGATATTGAATTTAACAATATATGGAACCACAGGATCAGACAATTTGGCTGTAAGAGCTCTCCCAAATTTACTCAAAATATTAGGTAATGTGATGGCTTTGCCTCTGGCTACTCATCTAAACTTCCTTCAAGACGGGGGCAAACACCTTCTTTTTCCCCTCTCAAAAGTATTCTCAGATTTTCCCTTTAATTTTTTGGAGAGTCGCTTACTACAAAAATTCGAGATATACTGATTGTGTGTGTTCTAATGCCCGCCGTGTGTGTAATTACCTAATTATAATTACCTAATTGTGTTTACGGGAAAGAGCCCAAAGCTCGTATCTTCCCGTCTCCTCATCGGTTCCATTTTATTACTTAGTGATACTTATCATACCTGTCCTTAAAACGATGGATTGAGATAGCATTAACTACCTCCTCGCTTAGCCAATTCCAATTATCAACTACTCTTACACTGAAAAAGTATTTCCTTACATCCTGCAAAGAAGTTTTCTTACGAAGCTTCAAACTATGACCTCTAGTTCTAGAGCCTGCCATATCAAAATGTCCATCCCTATCCACTCTATCATAACCATAAAGGAATTTAAAGACTGTCACCATATCCCCCCTCACTCTTCTAGCTTCGAGTGATGGTAAGTCTAATTCCCTCAGCCTCTCATCATAACTGAGATTGCGTATTTCTGGCACCAGTTTCGTGGCATGTCTTTGAACTTTTTCAAGCTTAGCTATGTGCTTTTTCAAGTGCGGATTCCAAAAGGGGGCTGCATATTCGAGTTTTGGCCTCACATAGGTTACATATATATTTCTGAACATTTCCTTGTCCATGTGCCTGAAGGCTACCCTTACATTTGATAAGAATGCATATGCTGCCCTTACTATGCCATTTATATGTATTTCTGGAGACAAATCTGCCAGTATGTTTACTCCTAGATCTCTCTCATTTTCTGTCTCTTGAAGTTGTACTCCAACCACCGAGTAGTCAAGCTTGGGCCTTCTTGCACTTGTACCCATTCTCATTACCTTACATTTTGAAGTATTGAATTTCATTAGCCACTTTTCTGACCACTCATGCAGATTATTTAGATCCTCCAGAAGTTCTCTACCATTGTTCTCGTTTTTTACTTTCTTCACAATCTTTGCATCGTCTGCAAATATATTCATGAATGAATTTACAGACTCTGGTAGGTCATTTACATATACAAGGAACAAAGGTGGCCCTAAAACTGAACCCTGTGGAACTCCACTACTAACTCTTCTCCATTCAGACACTGAGTGTCTTACTCTAACTCTCTGTTCCCTTCCTTCTAAGTAAGTTTTTATCCATTCCAAAACATTTCCACCTATTCTAGCCATTGATTGCAGCTTCCTAATAAGTCTCCCATGTGGAACAGTGTGTGTGTGTGTGTGTGTGTGTGGGCGTGTGTGTGTGTGTGTGTGTGTTTAAAGTAGATCTAATTGCCCATTTTTACCCATTGTTTTGAAGTTGGAGTTCATTTACAGTAGATCTCCCATTGGTTACAACTCCAGAGAAAACAATATCTCACATTTATTTATTTCATTTCTATTAGGTATGTGAAAGATCTCCAACGGTGGATGCCAATTGATGTGTACGGAGCATGTGGCCCTCTCACATGTGACAACAACAAGGACTCACATTGGCAAGCTTGTTATGACATGTTGGGAAAGGACTACAAGTTTTACCTTTCTTTTGAAAATTCCCTCTGTACAGATTATGCCACGGAAAAATTCTTCAACGCGCTGAAGTCAGTACAAATTGTATTGCACCTAAGTTTACTCTATTTCCGGCTCAAAGCTAATTTACAGTATTTAATACTTTGCAATAAATGGGCTTGCCTATGGATTTTCTAGCACTGCTTAGATACATACTGATGAGGTTCAAAAAGAGCCTCAGGCTTATCACTTACAATTGTATTTCTCATGCAAAATTACTCGATAAGCCTTCTCTAAGAAGAGTAATTGTAAACAAGATTTACTCAGTATTCAAAAATATATTTAATAAATCTAGCACTAGCAACTATTATGTATACTTTGCTGTGATGATGCTTACCAAATGTCACTACTAAAAAGCATTTAATACACGAAACTTAAAAATATAGTAATCTGGAATATGTGAAGGAGCATTTTTAGTTTGACTTTCGCATT
>JAXCGZ010005002.1:0-2500 GCA_037179515.1 Halocaridina rubra | reverse complement strand
TTTCCACAGCTTTATCAGAGGAAAACTGAAGGTAAAAGAACAGGTTTTAAGGCTAAAGAGAGCGGATGGAAGCATCACTGAGATGGATGAAGAGAACTGCAAAGAATTGAACAAGGAGTTTCAGTCAGTATTTACAGTAGAAAATACCCCACCCCCTCAGATTGCAGTGATAGAAGCTCAAGGGCCAGTATTAGAGAACATCAACCTTACAGCCACAGAGGTATGCAAAGCGCTGATGGATTTAGATGTTCATAAAGCTACAGGTCCTGATGGCATATCCCCTCATGTGCTTAAAAAATGCGCAAACACAATATCAGTGGCACTAAGTATCATATTTAAGGAGTCACTGGAGTCGGGGGAGATTCCAAGATGCTGGAAACAAGCAAATGTGATACCTATCTTCAAAAAGGGAAGGAGGGATACGGCTCTGAACTATAGACCAGTTTCCTTGACCAGCATAGTTTGCAAACTTATGGAGAAACTACTAAGGAAACATATCTCTCTTCACTTGGAATCCTTCAACTTTTTGTCAGTGAGGCAACATGGCTTCAGAGAAGGTAGATCAACTGTAACAAACTTATTAGAATTTTATGATGAGGTAAGCCAAATCTTACAGGAAAGAGAGGGCTGGGCAGATTGCATATTCCTAGACTTCCAGAAAGCGTTTGAGACTGTTCCACATGGGAGACTTATTAGGAAGCTGCAATCAATGGCTAGAATAGGTGGAAATGTTTTGGAATGGATAAAAACTTACTTAGAAGGAAGGGAACAGAGGGTTAGAGTAAGACATTCAGTGTCTGAATGGAGAAGAGTTAGTAGTGGAGTTCCACAGGGTTCAGTTTTAGGGCCACTTTTGTTCCTTGTATATGTAAATGACCTACCAGAGTCTGTAAATTCATTCATGAATATGTTTGCAGATGATGCAAAGATTGTGAAGAAAGTAAAAAACGAGAACAATGGTAGAGAACTTCAGGAGGATCTAAATAATCTGCATGAGTGATCAGAAAAGTGGCTAATGAAATTCAATACTTCAAAATGTAAGGTAATGAGAATGGGTACAAGTGCAAGAAGGCCCAAGCTTGACTACTCGGTGGCTGGAGTACAACTTCAAGAGACAGAAAATGAGAGAGATCTAGGAGTAAACATACTGGCAGATTTGTCTCCAGAAATACATATAAATGGCATAGTAAGGGCAGCATATGCATTCTTATCAAATGTATGGGTAGCCTTCAGGCACATGGACAAGGAAATGTTCATAAATATTTATGTAACCTATGTGAGGCCAAAACTGGAATATGCAGCCCCCTTTTGGAATCCGCACTTGAAAAAGCACATAGCTAAGCTTGAAAAAGTTCAAAGACATGCCACGAAACTGGTGCCAGAAATACGCAATCTCAGTTATGATGAGAGGCTGAGGGAATTAGACTTACCATCACTCGAAGCTAGAAGAGTGAGGGGGGATATGGTGACAGTCTTTAAATTCCTTCATGGTTATGATAGAGTGGATAGGGATGGATATTTTGATATGGCTGGCTCTAGAACTAGAGGTCATAGTTTGAAGCTTCGTAAGAAAACTTCTTTGCAGGATGTAAGGAAATACTTTTTCAGTGTAAGAGTAGTTGATAATTGGAATTGGCTAAGCGAGGAGGTAGTTAATGCTATCTCAATCCATAGTTTTAAGGACAGGTATGATAAGTATCACTAAGTAATAAAATGGAAGCGATGAGGAGACGGGAAGATACGAGCTTTGGGCTTTTTCCCGTAAACACAATTAGGTAATCACAATTAGGTAATCACACCTGTCTACAAGGTCTTAGTACTCTTTATGCATGTATTTATGTATATATATATATATATATATATATATATATATATATATATATATATATATATATATATATATATATATATATATATATATATATATATATATATATATATATATATATATATATATATATATATATATATATATAAGTGTGTGTGTGTGTATGTATGTATGTATGTATGTATGTATGTATGTATGTATGTAAGAATGTATGCTATGTGTATATATGTATATATGTATGTATGTATGTATGTATGTATGTATGTATGTATGTATGTATGTATGTATGTATGTATGTATGTATGTATGTATGTATGTATGTATGTATGTATGTATGTATGTAAGTATGTATGTATGCATGCATGCATGCATATATATATATATATATATATATATATATATATATATATATATATATATATATATATATATATATATATATATATATATATATATATATATATATATATATATATATATATATGTATATATATATATATATATATATATATATATATATATATATATATATATATATATATATATATATATATATATATATATATGTATATATATATATATATATATATATATATATATATATATATATATATATATATATATATATATATATATATATATATATATATATATATATATATATATATATGT
>JAXCGZ010005001.1:0-22971 GCA_037179515.1 Halocaridina rubra | reverse complement strand
CTGTTGTAAGCTTAACTCCTGTACCATCTTTGATGGAAAGCCCATTGCTGACGCCGAGCATATTTTCTCATTGCTTTCCCAAGCCCGTTACCTGTCCAAGTTGGATTTGGCCAGTGGATTTTGGCAAGTCCCGTTGAGCGAGACTACCAAGCCTCTTACAGCTTTTTCCACAAGATATGGTCTATACCAGTTCAGGGTCATGCCTTTTGGTATGGTAAATGCCCCTGGCTGCTTCAGCAGACTCATGAGGATAGTACTACAGGATCTCGACAATGTTTCATGCTTTATAGATGACATCCTGGTGCATTCTCAGGATTGGTCATCGCACCTCGAGACTCTCCGCAGAGTTCTCACTCATTTAAAGCCTTCCAAATGTGAGATTGGTTTCACACAATTGCAGTATCTAGGCCACGTGGTTGGAGAAGGAGTTATGTCCCCTTTACACGACAGGGTGCAAGCTATTAAGGATATGGAGAAACCTGCTACTGTCACTCAACTCAGATCATTCCTGGGTAGTGTCGGCTACTACCAACGGTTCATTCTATACTTTAATACTATCGATGCCCCTTTGTAGCAGATGACCTCCTCGAAGCAAAGTAAATCCTCCCCTGTCCAATGGACAGATGAAGCGGAGAGAGCATTTTTCAAGCTCCAAGAAGCATTGACGGGTGAGCCAGTATTACAACTGGTAAACCCTGATTTTCCATTTATCTTGCAGACCGACGCCTCAGACGAAGGCCTGGGTGCCGTGCTCTTGCAAGCCCCATCAGACAACTCAGCAGAAGTAGCTCCAGTGCGATATGCAAGCCGCAGGCTTCGCCCTGCAGAGCGAAATTACTCCACCGTGGAGAAGGAAGCTCTAGCTGCATATTGGGCCATAAAGAAATTTGAAGTCCATCTGTATGGCCAACATTTTACACTGAGAACCTACCACCGACCTCTCCTATATTTACAGACTGCAGACAAGCTAAATCCTCGTCTGAAAAGGTGGGCACTTTACCTGAATCTTTTCAAATTCACTGCCCAACATGTTCATGGCAAGGACAATGACCTTGCTGATCTACTAAGTCGACGGTCGTTACCCTCAAATGAGGAAGCTGGTGCTGTTAGCCTAAATTTGACTAGTCAGTCAAGATTACTTCTCTGATGTGTTGTTTATTTATGTTTATCTTTTATGTCTTTAATACTGTACTGTACTTGTTTATTTTAGAGTACAAACGTTATTCCTAATGGAAGACGAAAAAGATGAAGAATAATTTTTTGATCGTAGTTTTATATTTCCCTTTGTGGGACTCTGAAAGCCAGAACATGGCGGAATCATTTTAGTTTAGTGTTGAATAGCTGAAACTATTTTAAATCCAGTCGCCAATGTTAATGACGACGTGGTTCAAATTTTACATTTGCGTATACTGTATTTTTTTTGTATATTATATTATTGCCTTCTTGCATGTGAAGCATTCATAAACTTAAATATTGATATTCAGTGATATCTAATTGTGATTTAATTTTCTTGAAATTTGAATTTGATCACATTTCTTTTATGTTTTGCATGTCATTTAATGTTTTGTTTACAAGACTTGTTCACTTTTCCTAATAGTATGATATGTTCCAGTGGTGGATCCCATTCTTATTGTTCATTTGAGCCTTTCCATGAGAAGGATATCTCATCCCTCACAATAACACTGAAGTCACCGTAACTTCTTCTGTTCTTTTTTTGCCTTCTGTAGTAGAATTTTGCTAAATCAATATTCTCTAGAAAGGGCCTTTGTGACAGAGTGTTTCGATCAAAGTAACCAAAGGCTGTTAGATGCCTTATTAATTAATTTAGAAACTTGTTATTTTCTAACTAAAAAAATTAATTCCCCCTTCTTGACTTTCGCAGATTATGATTATTTGCAATTTATATTTTAGCTTATAGCTAATTTTAAATATACCTTATTTACTCTTCTTGTACGTGTAGAAGTATAGCCCCGATATAAAGGCTGCTCCTATTTTCCGTCTGCTACGAGCCAAGAACATTCTGGAGAGTGTTTACCAGTAACCTAACTTTTTATTATTATTCTCGTTTTATTTTATTTGCTTCCACTTGTTGCACCTAAAAATACTGTCTCTCCTTTGCATCTCTGCTATAAATGCCTGCCAGGGACCACCACTAAAATAGTCCTTTAATTATATCAGAGCCAGTTACTGCTCTAGAAAATGTATCCTACAGATGAACTCACCAGGAGGGACAATGAGACGCCCGCCTTTGGCGCTAAAACTTCGAAGAGGCAACATCTCGCCTGAGCAGTCTTAAGTGTATTTCAAACCTTATATACGTGGCATCTTCACAGGAATTCATCTAGCACAACAAGGTGAGGGATAGTGTATGGTAAAGCTCGTGGGTCAAGCAAATTGGTTTATTTTCGAGAATTAGTTACATTCGTTACTGGATAAATCTTATGGATTTTTATTCTCAGATTCCATTCCCATACACACGAAATTCTGTAGATTACCAAACTGGAATCTCACATGCCAAAGTTAATTCCTTAACCTGTAAATTACAGCTGATATACATTGCTAAGAAGTTTCTTTTCATTGAATGTGATAAACGAAGATCTCATCCTCTGAAGACTGGTTATGAGCCCGTAAAAATCTATCTTTTTTCCTAATAAATTCTAATTTCATTTCGCCTCTTTCTATCATCGTAAATAAATTGTTATACGTCAAAAACTCGTCAATAAAGCTATTTGCTATACAAATTGCAAATAATTAAATGGTATTTTTGCCCTGTTGGCTTTGCAAATATTTCCTGTTAACCACAATTTAATGAATGCATACTGTATTTATCTTGCTAATTCTTCATATGTTGGGGATAAAGTGTTTTGAGTTATAAGTTGCAAATACCTCAAAAGGTAGTGTTGCACCCTTTTTTTCATTGCAAACAGTTCTTGATAACCAAAAGTGAATGAATACTGTATTTATCTCGTAGATTCTTCCTTTATCCTAAATACAGTGTTTTAACATATTAATTGTAAATCAGTAATAAGCATTGCAACTTTTGTGGTTGCCCACAATGTAAGGAATACATACAGTACTGTATTTGTCTTGCTTATTCTTCATTTATTGTGAATATACTGTTTTCCTTTAAAACCAGTAAAGAATTAATGGTTTTGTATGCTATTATGGTAGCATAAATATTTCTGGTTAGCTGTGAATAACCAATATATTTTATCCAGTAGAATGACATTGGAAACTCATTATATGTGTGCTCATGCTTTCAGTTTCCCATTCTAAATAGTGTGTCATTTCTGTTTCTGAAATTGCAGTGTCCTGTATTCTACTCTGCCTGTGTGACAGAGGTAATCATCGAGTTGAGGCCAAAGTCTTGGCATACGTCCGTGGTGCCGGGAAACGAAATCATGCTCACCACCTCCGGGATTCAAGGCAGCATTTCATAAAATTTAATTTGAGAAATTGAATTCAATTCTTTTAATGTCATTGCATTTCCAAAATTAAAAGAAAGTTGAATTCTGAGTTTCATTTAACCGACTAATGGTAATAGAGATGGGGTGTTCAAGTACAAATATCTGTCCTGTCTGTTTGTGAGCTTTTAACTGAGCTCGGTACTTTAAGTCCCCTTAGTAAAACAGAATCTTAACAACACTCTACCATCCTAAATCCCAACAGTACCCGAGTCTCAGACAGGACACATTGAGCTCAGTGCTTCGTCGAAGGCTCTTAGGCAGGGTGATATGCCGAAGATCAGTGGAGGCTTTGCACCACCAGGTGGAGGGGGAGCCAATGTTTGTGCACAGGTTGTGTTTAGTTATTAAGGTGTTAAGGAGTGACTTGGTGGCTTTATTTTTTATATGATATATAAGTAGAGCAGCATATATCAAGTAAATTATTATAATGTAAGTATTAGACATGGCATTGGAGCAGGTAAAATGGTAGAAATTTATAAAAGAACATAGCTAGGTAAAGAAGCAAATTCCTAGAAAACATCATATTCTTAGTAATCAATAATAAGGCATTCAACAGATTATAATTTGCAAAATATTATATGCATATGAATAATAATTGGAATGAATGCAAAATGTATATATACAACTTAGAGAAAAATAGAAATGGTATTTGCAAATTATATATAGAAAAAAAGATTATATATACAATGGTACACATTATGTGGTGTATACGCTGCCCCTCAAGGAAGTAAATTTATTAAATTTATCCTTTGTTGCTGGCTTTGTGAAAATATCTGCGATATTATCGCTTGAAGGTACATAAACTAATTTAACTGCACCGTTCTGAATATCAGATCTTATGTAATGGTATCTAATGTCTATATGCTTTGTACGCTGATGGTGTACAGGATTTTTAGCCAGACATATTGCACCTTGATTGTCTACATGAAGTGTTACAGTGGTTTTATTACCAGCATTCATATCCACCAAAAGCTGACTCAAAAACTTAGCTTCCTGGATGACAGACGTTAGAGCAACGTACTCTGCCTCGCGGGTTGAAAAGGCTACAATCTGCTGTTTTCGACTTTTCCAAGAAATCAAAGGACCATCATCACATAACATCAAGCCATATCCAGAGATATTGCATCTATCAGATGACGCACCCCAGTTGGAATCACAAAACCCTTGAAGCTTAAGCTTTTCACAAGTTTGCTTTTTGAAAGTCAAACCAACATTTATAGTACCTTTAAGATTCCTTAGAACATGCCTAGCCATATTTAAGTGAGCTTTTGTTGGATTATTCATATTTTGAGACAATATAGTTACAATGTAACAAAGATCAGGACGCGTACAGGTCATAAGATATATTAGACTGCCAACCATCTCTCTATACAGTCTTGAATCGGGTAATTTCTCAGAATGGTTATCTATGACTTTACTTACACTCAAATCACAAGGAGTGGCTTTTGATTTGCAATCTGTCATATTGAACCTATTCAACAGTTTCTCAATGTACCTTGACTGTACCATCACAAACTTCTCAGAATCATGTTTGAATTCAATACCTAAAAACCATGAAATATTACCAAAGTCTTTCATCTTAAAATTATGGCAAAGAGAACTTTTGGTAGCATTGAGCAAAGTTTCATTACTAGTAGCAATGATTATGTCATCAACCCAGATAATTATGATAATCACAAGAATCAGCAAGGAACATATCAAAATCTTGTTCTACAAGGAAATTGTGCAACAATTCATTCCAGTTACGTCCACTCTGTTTAAGACCGTAAATGGATTTCTTCAATTTTAAGAACAATTTGTTACCCTTTTCATCAAACTTTACAAAACCTTCGGGTTGGTCAATGTAAATTTCACAGTCAATAGGAGCATTAAGATAAGCACTACTTACATCCATTTGATTAACAATTAAATTGTCTTGCATTGCCAGTTGTAATAACATACGAATTGAAGTGATTCTGGCAGTAGGTGAAAAAGTTTCGTGATAATCTAAATCACGCACTTGGGAATAACCTTTCGCTACGTAGAGAGCCTTATACTTTTCAACATTATTAGGACATGATTTCACAGTATACACCCATCTACCCCCCACTGCACATCTGCCTTCAGGCAGTTGGGTTAACTCGTAAGTGTCATTTTCATTTAAAGAATTAATTTCTTCTTGCATAGCATTAACCCATTTAGAAGAATCTGGGGAGGATATTGCATCATGATATGTTCTGGGAATATCTACCATACTGTAACAAAAATCAACAGAATATTTAGCAGCACTTGAATCATTTACTGTGAAAGAATCATCAAAGTCAGTGACGTATTCTCCCAAATACGTAGGAACAGTACGTTCCCTAGTAGGATATCGTCGTCTTGCCTCCACATCCTCGTCGATTTTGTCATTACCTCTTCTGCTGCCACTCACGGGATTGACTTCATCTTGACCTTTTCCACTACCCACGGGATCGTCGTTATCTTCCGTTGAGGTTGGATCATCGGAGTTCGATGTCGGTGGCATCAGTAAGGTTTCCGAGGAAATGGGTTCTTCTTCGGTTACGTGGCGATTTTCAACCACTGGATTTTCTACTTCATGTTGAAATTTATCGGTGAATCTGACACAACGCACCCTTCTGACATTATTTTTATTTGGGAAATACACCAAATAGGCTGGACTTTGTCCATCATATCCCAATAATATTCCTCTTTCACTACGAGGGTCCAATTTCTTTTTCTCTTGCACATAGGAATAACATACAGTTCCGAAAATATGCATATCTTTCAGATTGAGGTTTTCTGTCAATGAATAACTCATAAGGTGTCTTTCCAGTTCTTGGGTTATAGCACCGGTTCCGGATATAAGCCGAAGCTCTAACAGCGTAAGTCCATAGACTTTTGGGCAAATTTGCATTTAATAGTATGCACCTAGCCATGTCGTAAAGAGACCACCAAGATCTCTCGACCGTCCCATTTTGATGTGGGGAATACGGAGCTGTGAACTCGTGTTTGATAGAGTTTTTCATAAGTAAGGATTTGAAACTCTTTGCTGTGAACTCCGTCCCATTGTCCGTCCGTATGCATTTTACTTTCCCATATGGGGAACTATCAGCCAAGAACCTTTCAGTTGCAGCTAAAGTGTCAGATTTACTTTTAAGAAAGTATACCATTATTATACCAGTGTAGTCGTCGACGAATGAAATGGAATATTTAAAACCCTCTCTTGCAGCTGGTTCAATAGGCCCTGCTAAGTCGCAATATACGGACTCGAGCCTACTAGTAGCACGCTTGCGGCTTCCCTGTTTCTATCCTGGGACATTTTTCCGATAGCACACACTTCACAATCATATTTTTCTTTAGGAGAAATTTTCATACCATCTGCAACATTTTCTAGCTTCAATAAATCTCTAAAGTTGCAATGGCCCATTATTTTGTGCCACTCAAATAGGGAGTGAGAAACATTTTCACTTACTTTTACATTATTGAGAAAATACAATTTTCCCTCTTTTCTTAGAGGAAATACAGTGCCATCTGGAACCCTTAGCTCAGCACATTTGGGATAAAAGTTGACAGAAGCACCTTTTTCATTGGCCGCATACACAGAAAACATATTTTGTTTATAGGAAGGAACATATAAGGCATTTTCTAGCAAAACTTTACATGGATTACCATTGACATCATACAACAACACATTTGCAGATCCACGACCACGTGCAACGCCATTTGTTCGACTTCCGTCAGCCAACTCAATACAATGATTAGAAGGATTAAAATCACTGTCAAATTTCACAAACTTTGAACCATCTTTTATTATATGAGATGTAGCACCACAGTCAACCATTAAATTATTATCAATATTATGTCTAACAGCATTATTACAATTATCATGTTCAAAAATATCTTCACTCGCACTGGCTTTAAAAATAAACGAATGAGGTCGTTCGGTATCTGTAACATTATCTTCAGCACTCATGGATTTTGTTGAATTAGGGGGATTTTTCCTACATTCACTAGAGTTATGAGTTCGACATCTGCATTTACGGCGCCACTTCTTACTAAGTCTAGATTTTCCTTTATTCTTCTCACTTTTACTCTTACAATCAGGAGATTTATGTCCTAGACTTCCACAAGTAAAACAAGTAGGGGTAAAATTTCCTGCACTAGCCCTACCTTGGTTACCTTTATGGGTTACTTTCATAACATTATCGTCACTATCAAAAGTGTCATGTGCCTTTTCAGTCTCTTCAAAGTTTCTTAAAGCAATTTTAAACTCAGAAAAATTCATTGGAGTATCTCTCTGTGTAATTACAGTAGAAAAAGTCTTAAAATTTGAAGGAAGGCCTTTAAGCACCATTGCCGTAAGGAGGCTATCACTAACAGTCTCACCTGCCTGTTTTAATGAATTAGCAGCAGTCTCAGCGCGAATGACATAATCGGTGACGCTTTCATCGGCTACTTTCTTCAATAACGTAAGCTCAGTATACAGGCAAATAACTCTCGGCTTACCTGTGCCCATGTAATGACCATGGAGTATTTCCAGTGCCTTACGACCGCTGTCTTTCGCCTCTCTTATCACTAAATTAAGGCTTCGGTCATCTAAAAGCTGAACAAGCTCAGCAAATGCATTAGCATTCTCCCCTGCATCAGGTGTTCCGGTGCCGGTCAGGACGTCCAATAACTTCACACGTCTCATGTAACCGAGAAATTTAACTTCCCAAAGCTCATATTTCGACTCATCAACATCATATAATAATCTAGCACTAAGGCTGGGCCCATAACCTGTTAAGTTATGACCACTATGAGCCATGATGGTGGATAAAGAGCAACTTTGGGGATATAATTGAAAATCACAGTCACCGGTTATTATTTGTTTACTATAAGAAGCGTCATACAACGTTAAGACACGGACAAAAAGAAAATGCCAGCTTGGAAAATATGTACTGGGCATATATATAAAAAATATATCAATTATATTATTGTGAAAAATATTAATCTAATTAGTAAACTTAAGAAAAATATATTTGTCGATTAAGTTTACCCTCAACACCTATTCAGTATGTATCCTAAGTATGGTACTTCTTTAGAACTAATAATAAATTTTTCTTTATAAGACTGATAAAACTTTACAGAATCTACACAAATTCTTATTTCACCATTAGATTTCATTACAGGCACAATTGGACTTGATCAGTCTCCAGCATGCTCAATCTTACTAATTATTTCGTCATTTTCCAAATCTTGCAGTGCATTCTCAAGTTTACTTTTATAATGGTAAGGCACCAAACGAGCTTTAAAGTACTTAGGCACTACATTTTCTTCTAAGCATAGCTGACACTCATAATTTGTTATTGGGGAATTTTCATCCACTCTATAATTATGAAACATAGTTAAACAATTTGTAACAGAATTATTATTTAAAGTAAAAATACACCCTTCCTGTTTACTCTCATGTAGAGCATCACTTTGTACCCACTTACAATTCACCTTTTTCATTAAAGACCTACCTAGCATATTTATATACTTATCAATTACATAAAAAGTTTGTCTTTTAACAAATTTACTATTGAATGAAACATCACATTTAATTTCTTTATAAAGTTTAATGTAAAATTTAACATAATTTGCTAACCACGTTCTGGTTGGCAGGGGAGACAACTGTAATTTTACCACCTCATGCTTAGAAATAGTGGATGCCCCACTACCTGTATCTAGCTCAAATTTAATAGGAACACCATTTAATACCATGGATTCATGATATGTTTTTTTATAATCCTTCACGGACTCCACAGAATTTGCACTTTCTTTACAAAGTTTAAGTAAATCATAAGTATTTTGATATATGTCATTCACTGTAGACTTGTTTAAGTCTACATCATTAATTGAATGCACTTGCTTACCTTTCATTTTCTTATTAACACATACACTACTAACATGGCCTTGTTTGTAACAAGAATAATATGTAGAATCCTTAAACTTACATTTCTCTGACAGATAATTACCACATCCACAATGATGGCACTTACCAAAAGTTTTAATATTTGGGTTCCTCAGTTTTGCTTTAGCACCAAAACTGTTATTTCCTGATTTTATATTATTTACTGCAGAAGTATTTGCTGTAGGCCTATTCTAACTTACATAAGCAGTTTTTAAATTGTTAGCCTTTGCCAATAAATCTCTGGAGTTTATTACTTTAAAATAAAAGGAATCTGCAAGTAATATTTTGAAATAAATTTCCTAATCAATACCTACAAGTAACAGCTCTTTCAAACGTCTGTCAAAATCATTATTAAAGTCACACTACTGGGCTTGCTGTTTTAATTCAGTATAATACTCTTTAACTGTCTCACTCCCTTTCTTTTTCCTCTGCAAGAAATCACATAAAGCCTTGTGTTAACTAGGCTTGGTTATGAAATGAGACTTTAAAACAGATACTAGTTCTGTAAATGAAACAGTAGAAGGCAGTTTAAGAGCTGTTAACTTACAAATTGTAGAGAAAGTATCCACTCCTACCGATTATATCAGCAGTACTGTTTGGCATCCTCTTCGTCAATTTCGTTAACCCTACAGTTGATGGTGAACAGATCCAGCCAACAATCGAGATCCAGCTTCTCAGAATTAAATTCTGGTATCGATGGCTTCTTTGACATCGTCATCCTTCTGCTGTAGGACTTCTGTGTAGTCTAGGTAGCCTATAAAAAATGCCAGTCATATACTGAACTTAATTATTGCTGTCGGGTAGTTGCCAAACTCGCAAAACAATGTATGTTAACTTAAAGGTAGGCTAGGCTTCTTGTTCCTGGCTCCCTTGATAAATGCCTAGGCTAGCCTATTGAATCGACTCTTCATTGGTAAATCCTGCATTGTTCCAGTTAAATATATATAGCCATTGAAATATATTAGCTTTAAGATTATTATAAGGCATTAAATAATATGTGTCATCCTCAAATACACATTTATTAGTTAAAATAACATTGGTCGTAAGTCATGATGACTTTCCATTCTAGCAGGAAGGCAAGAAAGACAGAAGTACACAAAATGTCATCCCCACATTATTATAGAACATAGAAAAACAAAAACAATACAGAAAAAGGGAGGAGTGTTGATTCGCAATTAATTTCAATACATATCAAGTATATGGCTAATTTTAAATATATCTTGTTTAATATTCTTGTATGTGTAGAAAGCATGATCCCTGTTTGATGCTCCTTAAATTTGGAGATATTTATAGATAAATGAGGCACAATAATATAGGAGACTGAAAGGGCATCATGAACAGTTCTTGTCTGCCCCCTAGTGGGCATCTTTATTACTTTCAATGTAAACAAAACATGGATACGTTCATTAACAAAATAACAATTATATCAAATATTGTAACATCCCTCTTTTTATGAAGAAAAAAAAATGTTATCATCTTGACAACGAAAAATAAATCACTCTTTGTAAACAACAAAATCATTATATTTAGAGGGTAAAATATTCCTTGTACTCCTTGTGATTCTCCTTTGAGGAGTGAAAGACTCTTGAACTCTGAGATTCTCACTTGTTGGGTTTACATGTTTATCCTGTGGAATTTCAACCTGTTGCTGACTTTGTACTACATTACTAGAATCTTCACTACTGTGATACGAAACATTTCTTTCATTTGACTTATTAAGGTCTACTCTATTTCTTCTCAATAAACCAGCATCAGTTGAAATTTCATAAGATCTCTCGTCTAAACGTTCCTTCACAATACCTTTTTCCCAAGCTTTCTTTCCCATTACAGTGGGTTTTATTCTCACAACATCATCTTCCTGTAAAGGATCAAGATCTTTGGCATGCACATTGTAATATTTAGCGGACCTGCTATTTCTATAATGTCTGTTAATCTTAATTTTATCTACATTGATCTCAGATGGTTTCAACAACTTTAAAGAAACTGGGAGAAGAGTACGTGTGCGTCTCCCTAGGCTTTTTTGAGCCGAACTGTATTCATCACTGTGAGACGGACAATTACGGTAGTCTAATATTGCCTAATAAGGGTCATTATTGCTTTCTATGGCTTTTCTGAGTATGGACTTTGCAGTTTTTACAGCGGATTCTGCCTGTCCATTAGACTGAGGATGTTTAGGGCTTGACGTACAATGTTCTATAACCCACACTCTTATAAAATTCTGAAATATATCACTTGTAAATTGAGTTCCACAGTCACTAACTAAGATGGAAGGAGTACCATACCTTGCAAAATGTGCTTTTAGCTTACGTATAACAGTAGATGCTTTTATATCTTCTAACCTATCAATTTCCCAGAAATTACTGAAATAGTCTACTGTTACAAGATAAAACTGATTACTCAATTCAAAAATATCTGTGCCAACTTTCTCCCATGGCCTACCAGACACTTCATGTGGCATAAGAGTTTCTTTCTGCTGAGATTTTTGAAATTTGCAACAGATTTCACATAGAGAAATATGTTCTTTAATATCACCATTCATACCAGGCCAATATACACACTCACGAGCCCTTCGTAGACAACTTTCTACACCAATGTGACATGAGATTGATTCTAAATCAAGAGCATTTACAAGTAGTAAGCCTGTGGATAATCAGGGTAGTATATTAAGTAGGCCTAAAAGTAGCTAGCGTGTTTTAAATGTAGACAAACCAGGACACAAAGCAGCTGATTGTTATTCTAAAGTGAAGAGGTCGTGTCAAGTTTGGAAGAATCACTCTCATGATAAAAATTGGTGCAGAAAAGGAAATAATAAAGTGAAGTCAGTCGGTTTTTCTAAGAATAATGCCACAGATGATTCTAATCATTACTTTTCATTCAAAGTTAGTATAGAGAAATTTAATGTTGACACTATTCATAAAGTCAATGGTATGTTAGGTGATTGTGGTGCAACCACTCATATTGTAAATGATATATCAAGATTTATTTCTTTTGATGAAAAGTTTGATGCTAATAATCATGTCATTGAGTTAGCTGATGGCAGTAAAGTAAATAATATTGCTTTAAATAGGCGATATGTATGTGTCTCTTTGGTTGATCCTAATGGAAATGAAAGAGATGGTGTTCTTAAAAATGTGATGTATGTCCCATTTTTTTAAGCAAAATATTTTTCAGTTCAAGCTGCTACTGAGGAAGGTGCTTCAGTTGAATTTAGTAAGAATTGTGATAAATTAATTGATGAAGATGGTACTGAATTTGATATTGAGAAACATTATAATTTGTATTTTTTGAATAGTATAGGCACTCTAAAGAATGCATCTTATTCACTAAAGGAATGACACCAAATATTAGGTCACTGTAATGTGAATGATATTCTTAATCTTGAAATGTAGTTGATGAAATGAATATTACTGTGAAATCTGAATTTGACTGTGGCATCTGTATAGAAGGTAAAATGTCACAGTTTAGGAACAGAGAATCAGACAAGAAAGCCAAATCAATTTTAGAGCTTGTTCATTGTGATTTGGCTGGCTTTATTGAACCACTTACTAAAGAAGGCTTTAAACATGTCCTAGGATTTATTGATGTTTATTCTGGCATTACTATGGTGTATTTTATTAAACAAAGAGTGATACTGTAAAAGCTACAGATTTTTTTTTTTGGCAGATTGTTCAGCATATGGTTCTCTTAATTGTATTAGAAGTAATAACGGAATAGAATTTACTTGTAGTGTATTTGCGTCCCTTCTTATTTAGCATGAGAAATCTGCTCCTTATTCACCTCATCAGAATGGAACAATTGAGAAAGCTGTGGGGATGTTGTTGTTATTTTTCTGTTTCACTAAGGGGACTCAAAGTACTGAACTTTTAATAGCTCACAAACAGACAGGACAGATATTACTGTACTTGCACACCCCATAAGTGCTACCACAACTTTGTTAAATGATATTCAAAATTCAACTTTCTTTTAATTTTGGAAATGTAATAACACATTAAAAAAAATAATTAAATTTTGGAAATCTGGAACAAATTTAAAATTTAAAATTCATGGAATGCTACCTTGAATCTCGAAGGTGGTGAGCACAATTTTGATTCCTGGCGCCACAGACAGATGCCAAGAGTTTTGCCTTAACTCGACAATCACTTCTGTCTCACAGGCAGAGTAGAATAGAGGACACTGCAATTGCAGAAGCAGAAATGACACACCATCAATAACGGGAAATCTTGAGGCACGAGCGCACACATGATGAGTTTCCAATATTATTTTACTGAATGAAAATATAGTGGCTAATCACAGCTAACCAGGAATATTTACACTACCATAAGAGCATACAAAACCATTAATTATTTGCCAGCATTAGCATAAAACAATTTATTCACAATGTATGAAGAATAAGCAAAACAGATACAGTATGTATTCCTTAAAATTGTTAGTAGCAATAAAAGTTTGCAATGCCAATTGGGCAAAATTACTTATTAATTATTTGTAATTTATATGGCAAACGCTTTAATTATGATAAAGGGAGAATGTACGAGATAAATGTGTATTCATTCAATATATTTGCAGTTCAAAAAGGGGAAAACCACATTTTCAAGTATTTGCAACTTATAACTCAAAGCCATTTATTCCCAATATATGAAGAATCAGCAAGATAAATACAGTATGTATTCATTGAATTGTGGTTAACAAGAAACATTTGCAATGCCAACAGGGTAAAATTACTTATTAATAATTTGCAGTTTATAGCATAAAACACTTTAGTTGAATTATTTATTATATGCAATTTTTAGAATTAATCACTTTATTTACGAGTATTGCTGTAAAACACTTTATTTACGATGACAGAAAGCAAGTGAAATAAAATTAGAATTTGTCAGGAAAAGGGATAGCTTCTTATGTTGTAATGAGCAATCTTCTGAGGACGAGATTTTGCTTTGGCACCCTCAATGGAAGAAATTTTTTATCAATGTATATCGGCGGTAATTTCCAGGTCAAGAAATTAAATTTGGCAAATGAGACTACACTTAGGCAATTTACAAAAGTTCGATTTATATGGGAATAGAATCTGAGAAAATTTCCTAGGATTTGACCAGTAAAGGATCTGACTAGTAACAAATTTAACCAGTTTCTCGAATTACCAATTTGCTTGACCAACGAGCTTTACCATACACTATCTTTCACCTTGTTTGTGCAGGTTGAATTCCTGTGAAGACGCCACGTAAAAAATGTTTGAAGTAAGCTTGACCGCTGTGGTGAGATCTTTGCTCTGGGATGTTTGGCCACCAATTGAGGGCAATTCAGCGTCCCTCCTGGTGACGTCATCATTCGACCCCCTGTAGTATATATATTCAGAGCAGTAATTCGTTCATATAAAATTCAAGGGCTACTGTAGTGGTGGTCCATATCAAGAAATTATGAAAGATATGCAAGGGAAAGACAGTATTTTAGGTGCAAGCAAATAAAAAAAGGAAATATGGGGAAAGTAGGTTACTGGAGAACAATATCCAGAACACATTTTAGAGGACAATCTAAAACCATATCCTGTAATACTATGTCGACCAATTGTAATGCCCCAAACAGCATCACAAAACCCAACTAGGCTAAATTTTTCTAATTTCTTGAAAGTCTAACAATGATCAATTGTACCTTTAAGGTATCTTAATACATGCTTTGCTATGGTTAAGTGGGTTACAGTAGGTTTTACCATATATTGAGACAATTTATTAAGTACAAAGAAGAGGTCAGCTCTTATTGCCATGATGATATATATTTAAACAGCCAACTATTTTTCTATACAATTTTACATCTGCTAAATCAGAATGATCATCAATTGCTTTATTCTGACCTATCTCACAAGGTGATGATCTAAGTTTACAATCTTGCATGTCAAATTTAATTAATATATTTTCTACATATCTTGACTGATTCATTTTAATTACATCACCATCACGTGTGAATTTTATGCCTAAGAAACATGAAATTTCACCTAGATCCTTCATTTGAAATTGATAACTCAAACATTTTATTTGATATAATTAAAGGTAGACAACAAAATTTGAAGCAACAATAATGTCATCTACCCAAATTATAACAATTGTCATCTCATTTTTAGTATGTCTAATATATACACATGTATCTACAAAAGATAGAGAAAAATTCTGTTCCATTAAATAAGAATGCAACATACTATTCCAGTTATGGCTACTTTGCTTTAAGTTGTATTATGATTTTTTTATTTTACCTACTAATTTCTCACCATTTTCTTTTTCTACAATAAAACCTTCTGGCTGTTCTACATACAGCTCACAATCAATGGGTGCATTTAAAAAAGCAGTGTTGACATCCATTTGATGAATTACTAAGTCATATTGAGCAGTTACTTGCATTAGCATACAAACAGATGTGATGCATGCTATGGGAGAGAAAGTTTCATGAAAATCAATGCCTGGTAACTGAGAATAGCTCTTTGCAATAAATCTAGCTTTAATCTATCATTACCATCTGGCTCAAGTCTAATTCTATAAACCCAGAGACCACCAACTGGCTTCCTACTTTCTGGTAAAGGTACTAATTCAAAAGTTTTATTTTCTCTTAGAGCAGTCATCTCATCTTCCATTGCATTTTGCCAAAGACTTGCATTTTTGGAGGTTACAGCTTCATGATAAGTTTTAGGTACATCAGTTAATGGCGGGCCACAAGGGAAGGTCCGCTCACCCTCAAGGGTGAACATCCAAGAAAAATCAGTTAATGTATAACAGTAATCACTTATGGAGTTTACAACATCATCTATTTCATCTCCTCCAACAAAATTATCCAAATATGCAGGTCTTCTACGTTCTCTCATTAGATATCTGTTTAAATTGGTATCAGTATCCAACATGTCATCCGAAGAATTAGTCATCATTTTGATAATTAGTGTCATCATAATTAGCATTGTCACTTTCATCATTTTGAACAGATTCTGGTTCAGTAACAGCAATGTCACAGACATTAGCATGAACAGGTTCTGGTTCAGTAACCAAATCATGCCTTCTTGAAATTACAGTAAGTGATATTTCTTCTGGTTTATATATTTCAAAAATAATTTGTGAATCTTACAGCTTACTTTCTTTATTATATCACATTCTGGAAAATAAACAAGATAGGAAAGACTACCTTTATCATCCCCAACAAAAATCCTTTTTCACTTCTGGCAACTAACTTCTTTTTATCTTGTACATAAGCATAACATGTACTACCAAAAATGTACATACTACTAACATTTGGTCTTTGACCAGTATATACTTCATATGGAGTTTGCTTAAGTCTAGTATTGAAACATCTGTTCCGTATATAAACAGTAGACATTACAGTTTATGTCCACAAATACTTAGGTTATTTGGATTCAAGCAGCATACATCTGGCCATTTAAAAAATTGACCGCCAAGATCTTGTAACAGTGTTTTGCTCAAAGTTACCAAAGGCTGTAGTAGATGCCTTCTTAGTTAACTTAGTAACTTATAACTGTCTTTTCTTTTCTTACTAAAATAATTCTCACTCCTTGAATTTTGCATATTATAATTATTTTCAATTTATTTTCCTGTAGCCAATTCTAAATATATTTTATTTAATATTCTTGTACATGTAGAAAGCATGATCCCAATATAAAAATCTCCCTCATATTTCTGTTTACTGCTTTTTCCTTTTCTCAAGAACTATACTATTATCCTAGCAAGTCTGCTAGATACGTTGTATATGCAATTTTCGTATTATGAAATTGTTATGCTGATAAATTGTTATATTTTAAAAATTGCTCTTGATAATAATTTTGTTATAAATTTGCTTCATTGCTTGTGCCAATGTAAAAATTTTGTCCACAGAAGATTGCTCATTACTACATAAAAATCTGTCCCTTTGCCTAACGAATTCTAATTTCATTTGGGTTTGATGCTCCTTAAATTTGGAGATATTTATAGATAAATGAGGCACAATAATATAGGAGACTGAAAGGGCATTATGAACGTTCTTGTCTGCTCCCTAGTGGGCATCTTTATTACTTTCAATGTAAACAAAACATGGATGCGTTCATTAACAAAATAACAATTATATCAAATATTGTAACATCCCTCTTTTTATGAAGAAAAAAAAATAAGTTATCATCTTGGAAACAAAAAATAAATCACTCTTTGTAAACAACAAAATCATTATATTTAGATGGTAAAATATTCCTTGTACTCCTTGTGATTCTCCTTTGAGGAGTGAAAGACTCTTGAACTCTGAGATTCTCACTTGTTGGGTTTACATGTTTATCCTGTGGAATTTCAACCTGTTGCTGACTTTGTACTACATTACTAGAATCTTCACTACTGTGAAACTGTGACAGAGTGTTTCGCTCAAAGTCACCAGAGGCTGTTAGATGCCTTATTAAATAAATTAGTAACATAACTGTTATTTTCTAACTAAAAAAATTAATTCCCACTTCTTGACTTTTGCAGATTATGATTATTTACAATTTGTATTTTAGCTTATAGCTAATTTTAAATATACCTTATTTACTCTTCTTGTACGTGTAGAAGTATAGCCCCGATATAAAGGCTGCTCCTATTTTGTGTCTGCTACGAGCCAAGAAAATTATGAGATTATTTACCAGTAACCTAACTTTTCATTATTATTCTCGTTTTATTTTATTTGCTTCCACTTGTTGCACCTAAAACTACTGTCTCTCCCTTGCATCTCTGCTATAATTGCCTGCAAGGGACCACCACTAAAATAGTCCTTAAAATGATATCAGAGTCAGTTACTGCTCTAGAAATGTATCCTACAGATGAACTCACCAGGAGGGACAATGAGATGCCCTTTTTTTTTTTGGCGCCGAGACTGCCCAGAGGCAACATCTCGCCTGGGCAGTCTAAGTTTATTTCAAATCTTAATTACGTGGCATCTTCACAGGAATTCATCTAGCACAACAAGGTGAGGGATAGTGTATGGTAAAGCTCGTAGGTCAAGCAAATTGGTTTATTTTCGAGAATTAGTTACATTCGTTACTGGATAAATCTTATGGATTTTATTCTCAGATTTCATTCCCATACACACGAAATTTTGTAGATTACCAAACTGGAATCTCACATGCCAAAGTTAATTCCTTAACCTGTAAATTACAGCTGATATATATTGCTGAGAAGTTTCTTTTCACTGAATGTGATAAACGAAAATCTCATCCTCTGAAGACTGGTTATGAGCCCGTAAAAATCTATCTCTTTTCCTAATAAATTCTAATTTCATTTCACCCCTTTCTATCATCGTAAATAAAGTGTTTTACGTCAAAAACTCGTCAATAAAGATATTTGTTATACAAATTGCAAACATTTAAAAGGTTATTTTTCCCAGTTGGCTTTGCAAATATTTCTTGTTAACCACAATTTAATGAATGCATACCGTATTTATCTTGCTAATTCTTCATATGTTGGGGATAAAGTGTTTTGAGTTATAAGTTGCAAATACCTCAAAAGGTGGTTTTGCACCCTTTTTTTCATTTCAAAGTTCTTGATAACTAAAAGTGAATGAATACTGTATTTATCTCGTAGATTCTTCCTTTATCCTAAATAGAGTGTTTTACCATATTAATTGTTAATCAGTAATAAGCATTGCAACTTTTGTGGTTGCCCACAATTTAAGGAATACATACAGTACTGTATTTGTCTTGCTTATTCTTCATTTATTGTGAAAATATTGTTTTCTTTAAAACCAGTAAAGAATTAATGGTTTTGTATGCTATTATGGTAGCATAAATATTTCTGGTTAGCTGTGAATAACCAATATATTTTTATCCAGTAAAATGACATTGGAAACTCATTATAGGTGTGCTCATGCTTTCAGTTTCCCATTATAAACAGTGTGTCATTTATGTTTCTGAAATTGCAGTGTCATGTATTCTACTCTGCCTGTGTGACAGAGGTAATCATCGAGTTGAGGCCAAAGTCTTGGCATACGTCCGTGGTGCCGGGAAACGAAATCATGCTCACCACCTCCGGGATTCGAGGCAGCATTTCATAAAATTTAATTTGAGAAATTTAATTCAATTCTTTTAATGTCATTGCATTTCCAAAATTAAAAGAAAGTTGAATTCTGAGTTTCATTTAACCGACTAATGGTAATAGAGATGGGGTGTTCAAGTACAAATATCTGTCCTGTCTGTTTGTGAGCTCTTAACTGAGCTCGGTACTTTGAGTCCCCTTACTAAAACAGAATCTTAACAACACTCTACCATCCTAAACCCCAACAGATACGAAACATTTCTTTCATTTGACTTATTAAGGTCTACTCTATTTCTTCTCAATAAACCAGCATCAGTTGAAATTTCATAAGATCTCTCGTCTAAACGTTCCTTCACAATACCTTTTTCCCAAGCTTTCTTTCCCATTACAGTGGGTTTTATTCTCACAACATCATCATCCTGTAAAGGATCAAGATCTTTGGCATGCACATTGTAATATTTAGCGGACCTGCTATTTCTATAATGTCTGTTAATCTTAATTTTATCTACATTGATCTCAGATGGTTTCAACAACTTTGAAGAAACTGGGAATAGAGTATGTGTGCGTCTCCCTAGGTTTTTTTGAGCCGGACTGTATTCATCACTGTGAGACGGACAATTACGGTAGCCTAATATTGCCAAATAAGGGTCATTATTGCTTTCTATGGCTTTTCTGAGTATGGACTTTGCAGTTTTTACAGTGGATTCTGCCTGTCCATTAGACTGAGGATGTTTAGGGCTTGACGTACAATGTTCTATATCCCACACTCTTATAAAATTCTGAAATATATCACTTGTAAATTGAGTTCCACAGTCACTAACTAAGATGGAAGGAGTACCATACCTTGCAAAATGTGCTTTTAGCTTACGTATAACAGTAGATGCTTTTATATCTTCTAACCTATCAATTTCCCAGAAATTACTGAAATAGTCTACTGTTACAAGATAAAACTGATTACTCAATTCAAAAATATCTGTGCCAACTTTCTCCCATGGCCTATCAGACATGTGGCATAAGAGTTTCTTTCTGCTGAGATTTTTGAAATTTGCAACAGATTTCACATTGAGAAATATGTTCTTTAATATCACCATTCATACCAGGCCAATATACACACTCACAAGCCCTTCGTAGACAACTTTCTACGCCAATGTGACAAGAGTGAATAGCCTGTTTAATTTCTTTCCTCAAATTGGCAGGAATCACAACCCTATCACCTTTAAATACAAGTCCATTCTGTATAGAAAGTTCATCTCTAATATGATAATAAGGCAAAACAGTTATAGGTACATTACATTTATACTCTGGCCACCCATTTGTTATCATATTTGTCACTTCAAGTAAAATTTCATCACTGGCCACAGCATCACGAATTTTCTTTAACCTGTCTTCCCTAATAGGCAAATAAGTTACAACAGTTTTACTAAGAAATGATCGAGACAGCAAATCTGCTATATGCATGTTCTTACCAGCAGTATGCTTAAGTTCAATATCGTATTGTTGTGCAGTCAATAACATGCCTTGTAGCCTCTTTGGTGCTCTGTCTAATGGTTTCAAGATTATACTCTGAAGTGGTTTGTGATCAGTTATAACCAAAGTATGTTGTCCAAAAGTGTACTGATGGAATTTCTTTAAAGCAAACACAGTACCCAGCATTTCTTTCTCTATCTGAGCATACCTTGTTTCCGTGTCAGTTAGAGCTCTGCTTGCATAAGACAACGGTTTACCACCTTGCATTAGAACTGCACCAAGTCCACATTTGCTAGCATCACACTGTATAACTAACTGTTTATTTTGATCATAATAAGCAGGAATTGGAGTTTTAGTGATGCAACACTTAATTTTCTCAAAAGCTCTAGCCTGTTCATCACCCCAACACCATTCTTTGTCTTTACGTAAAAGTTGTCGTATGGGCACCATCAGGTCAGAGAGTCTAGGCATGAATTTTGACAAATAGTTTATCATTCCACTAAAACATTGAATCTCAGTGACATTAGTTGGAGCTTTCATCGATACAATTGCTTCAATTTTACTGGGATCTGGCTTAAGGCCTTCATTAGTTATTACATGTCCAAGAAATGTTATCTCACTCTTTCTTATATCAGCCATTTCTCTGTTAAGACGGATACCATGCTTACGACATCGTTCCAGTAAATTTCTTAAATTTTCATCATGATCTAACTGTGCTTCTTCTAGAGAATTACCTATTCCATATACCAAAATGTCATCAGCAATGCATATTATTCCTAGCAAACCATCTAAAGAGTTCTGCAGTCGTTTCTGAAAAACTTCACTACTGATTGCTAGGCCAAAGGGCAGTCTAAGCCACCGATATCTTCCAAAAGGGGTTTGAAAGGTAGTTAAATGACTTGACTCTTCATCCAAAACACAGTGCCAATATCCATTTCTTAAATCTAGTCTAGAGAACACTTTAGCTTGTGCTAATTCAGGTAAAACATCATCGATAATTGGCAAAGGATGCATTTCTCTAATTATGGCTTTATTTAATTGCTGAGGATCTATGCAAATTCTTATGTCTTCACTATTTTTCTTAGAAGCTACTAACATGCGACTCACCCATTCAGTTGGTTCGTCTACTTTACAAATGACATTTTGTTTCTCTAACTCAGATAATTTGGATTTTACCTTCCTTTTAAGTTGAATTGGCACTCTACATGAAGTTATAGCAAATGGCTTGACTTCTTTGTTTAAAGTCATATGTACCACCCCAGGTAACTTATCAATTTCATTACAAAATACATCTGAATATTCCTGAAAAACATCAGTATTACAAGATTCACTGTGTACTGAACATATGTTATCATAATTGATGGTAAGGAAACCCATCTGTTCTGATGCACGTTTTCCTAACAAAGGCATATAATTCTCAGCCACTATAATAAACCCAACATTATATCTCTTTGAATTTATCTCATATTTCACTTTAATTCTACATTTTCCAACTGGTTTGGCTGCAGAATTATTCCACATTTCTAGTTGTAGCCCCTCACTAGATTCAATTTTTACATTATTGGGAACCATATTTCGAGGTAACACATTTACGCCTGCTCCGCTATCGATTTGAAATTTGACACTATTTTCACCAACTTTCAGATCGGTATATATATATTTGGATTTCTCTGACACTTTATTCACTTTCATCACTTGCTGTGTACAGGGATTATCATTTTTGTTCACCGTCGTTTCTTCTGGCTCTCCACGTTGTGGGGGTTTAGGATGCTAGAGTGTTGTTAAGATTCTGTTTTACTAAGGGGACTCAAAGTACCGAGCTCGGTTAAGAGCTCACAAACAGACAGGACAGATATTTGTACTTGAACACCCCATCTCTATTACCATTAGTCGGTTAAATGAAACTCAGAATTCAACTTTCTTTTAATTTTGGAAATGCAATGACATTAAAAGAATTGAATTAAATTTCTCAAATTAAATTTTATGAAATGCTGCCTCGAATCACGGAGGTGGTGAGCATGATTTCGTTTACCGGTACCACAGACGTATGCCAAGACTTTGGCCTCAACTCGATGATTACCTCTGTCACACAGGCAGAGTAGAATACAGG
>JAXCGZ010005000.1:20000-23005 GCA_037179515.1 Halocaridina rubra | reverse complement strand
TTCATATTGTGCTGTGATATACACAGTGTTACCTCCCTTGTCGCGGTAGTTCGGTTCCGGGACCCGGCGCGAACTAGGAAATCCGCGGAGTAGGATCAGCCTGGCTAGTACAGTGGTAACGCGCTGGCTTCGCATTCACGAGGTCGAAAGATCGGTTCCCGTCCAAGACCGAGAGTTTAAGCTGTTTCCTGGCAGGTACTGCTGTGGTTGGGCACCACAGTGGGGGGTTGGGGCTTGTCCCGGCTGACGAATACCCATTGTATTGTAATGGAAATAAAGGTTTCTTCTTATATTTACATAGATACTTTAATGTATTTTTATGTTTACACTGTATAAACCCTCCCTGTACTGTTAAAAAAAACACCCTTTATATTATAAATAACAGCAAGCAACGTAATTTTTTATGAAAGTGATAGGAAAACTTACCGTGAATGAGGTGATGATGACTTGACATACATAGGTCCAGTATATTACAATAATTTTTACGTTTACGTAAAATAGCGGCCAACATCCACAAACTTTTTTCCTTCTTTCAACATATCTAAGAGTTTCACTTTATCTACAATGGTTAACATTTTCCTTTGCTGCTTAGGCTCACTACAAGAAGCCTTAGAAGATGAAGGTTGCTTGGGAGGCATTGCAAAGGTTAAAATATGCGAGTAAAAAAATCACAGGCAAAACATATTAATAATAATAAGCACAACGTGAATGGCGCACACGAGTGAGGCGAGACAGTGGAAGATAGTGGAAGCCTTTGTCTGAAATGCTGATAGTGGTATCGTATTTTACATGTTGCAATACTGTTAGTATTTATGTTTTTTACTATTTTTCATTGTATTATTATTCTTAGGCTAAGAAATACGTTTTTTTTTATCAATAAAATCATGAAACTACTGGACATATAAATACACCTCGTTCCTTTTATACGCGATTTTATTATATGCAAAATTGTAATAACGCCCCCCAAAAATAATAGTAAAAAACTCGGAATTCACGAATAACGCCCCCCCCCCATTTTTTTTTTTTTTTTTTTTTTTTTATTGTGACACCAGGATGGACCAAAAAATTATAAAATAAAACAGCCTTTATCAGGTTGTAAAGAGAAACAGATGGAGAGTGTAATGACCTGTCAGATGTGCAGGGATTATAAAAGATGTGTAATGAATATCCAGCTCTCTGCTGGGTTTTAATATACCTCTGCATTACTCTCATGATGTCTATTCCAAAAATTTTCCTTAGATATTATTATTATTATTATTATTATTATTATTATTATTATTATTATTATTATAATTATTATTTTTAACTATAATTTTCCTTTGATGATGATTGTTTAGATTATTATTATTATTATTATTATTATTATTATTATTATTATTATTATTATTAATATCATTATTATTACGAATTTGTAATTAAACCATTATTTTTACAATAAATAATGTAGTTTTGGTTGAATGAACAAGAGTTAATTAAAGATCTCTCTCTCTCTCTCTCTCTTTCTCTCTCTCTCTCTCTCTCTCTCTCTCTCTCTCTCTCTCTCTCTCTCTCTCTCTCTCTCTCTCTCTCTCTCTTCTCTCTCTCTCTCTCTTTCTCTGTCAACGTCTTTCCCCATTTATTGTCGTCATCTCTCATTTCCTCTTTCTCATTTGATTTTTTCTCTACTTTGATGGCAAATGGATGCATCCTTTTAAAGTTCCATCAGGAAAGAGGGAATTTAAAATGGAGGTAAGTTTATTTCTCTCTCTCTCTCTCTCTCTCTCTCTCTCTCTCTCTCTCTCTCTCTCTCTCTCTCTCTCTCTCTCTCTCTCTCTCTCTCCTCTCTCTCTCTCTCTCTCTCTCTCTCTCTCTCTCCCCCCGTTTGGGGTTTATCTAATTTTCAAGATTATAGTATTATTAATATTCCTTGGTTCTAAACATTATTCTATCTATCTGCACGAAATCTTAACATAAATGGTGTCAGCTGAGAGAAAAAGAAAACGCCTTATACAATTTGTTCAAAGAAAACTTATATCATACTGTACATTGGAAACTTAAATGAAATATATGTATTTTCTACATGCTATTTACCAGACGATATTATATAGAAAGTTTGTTTGCTGTTTGTTCTTAATGTTTTTTCAATCTTCATAATATCACGTTCATATAAATTTATGCTTGCGCGCTGTTATTAATAAAGTAAAGGGTGGTTTGTTAACAGTGCAGGGAGGGTTTATACAATAAAGGTAAAAAGAAATGCAAAATTCCTATAATAAATATGAGAAAGAGGAAATGAAAGATGACAATAAATGGGGAAGGATATTGGCAGAGAGAGAGAGAGAGAAACGTCTTTAATTAACTCTTGTTCATTCAACCAAAACTACATTATTAGCAGTGCAGGGAGGGTTTATATAGTAAAGGTAAAAATAAATGTAAAATACCTATAATAAATATGAAAATATGAGAAAGAGGAAATGAAAGATGACGACAATAAATGGGGAAAGACGTTGACAGAGAGAGAGAGAGAGAGAAACATCTTTAATTAACTTGTTCATTCAACCAAAACTACATTATTTATTGTAAAAATAATGGTTTAATGACAAATTGTAATAATAATAATAATAATAATAATTCCACAATCATCATCAAATGAAAATTATTGTCGCCAATAATAATAATAATAATATCTAAGGAGAATTTTTGGAATAGACATCATGAAAGTAATGCAGAGGTATATTAAAACCCAGCAGAGAATTGGATATTCATTACACATCTTTTAAAATCCTTTCACATCTGACAGGTCATTACACTCTCCATCTCTGTTTCTCTCTTTATGTGTTCTTCGTGCCCAGGCCCGATAAAGGCTGTTTTATTTTATTATTTTTTGATCCGTCCTGGTGTCACAATCATTTAAAAAAAAAAAAAAAAAATTTGGTGCTCCTACTTCACGATTTTTCGCCTATCGTGGCCGGTCATGGAATCGAATCCCTGTGTGATAAACGAGGGAACACTGTATATATATATAT
>JAXCGZ010005000.1:0-15000 GCA_037179515.1 Halocaridina rubra | reverse complement strand
CATTCAACCAAAACTACATTATTTATTGTAAAAATAATGGTTTAATTACAAGTTCGTAATAATAATAATAATCTCCACAATCATCATCAAAGGAAAATTATTGTTGCCAATAATAATAATAATAATAATAATAATAATAAGATCTTACGAGAATTTTTGGAATAGACATCATGAAAGTAATGCAGAGGTATATTAAAACCCAGCAGAGAGCTGGATATTCATTACACATCTTTTATAATCCCTTCACATCTGACAAGTCATTACACTCTCCATCTTTGTTTCTCTTTACAGCCTGATAAAGGCTGTTTTATTTTATAATTTTTGGCCCGTCCTGGTGTCATAATCTAAAAAAAAAAAAAAAAAAAAATATTTTTATTTATTTTTAGGTGTTCCTGCTTCGCGGAAATTCACCTATCGCGGCCGGTCCCAGAACCGAACCCCCGCGATAAACGAGGGGTTACTGTATATATATATATATATATATATATATATATATATATATATATATATATATATATATATATATATATATATATATATATATATATATATATATATATATATACACACAGTGTTACCCCTGTTATTTGCGCTTCTTGGTTCGCGGTCTCACTCTATCGTGGTTTTTTTTAGATAAATTATTATTTTATTTCATGGGTATACGCAAAAATATTAAAATATTGAAAAAAAAATTTTTTTCAGTATTTTAATTTTTTTTATTGAAAACAAAAATTTCATTATTTAATTGATAAAAAAACAATTATTTCCCAGCCTATGAATAATAAAACAGTAAAAAAATAGTAAAAAACATAAATTTAGATATACGTACGTACAGTATAACTCACAGTACAGGGTATTGCATCATGCAAAACAGTGTCCGATAGCGTACAATGTATTGGGGTCACAGCTACGTGAGCTAGCATATATATTTATATTTCCAGTAATTTCATGATTTTATTGATAAAAAAAACGTATTTCTTAGCCTAAGAATAATAAAACAGCAAAAAATAGTAAACAGTATTGCACCACGTAAAATACGATACCGGTGTCAGTGTTTCGGAAAACGCAAAGGCTCTCACCTACGTGACCTAGTGAATATTAAAATTTTCATTATTTTATTGATAAAACAAGTATTTCCTGGCCTAAGAATAATAGAACAGTAAAAAATAATAAAAAAAACATATAAAGTACTAAAAGTACTTTTACCATGTAAAATACGATACCGCTATCAACGTTTCGGAAAACGAAAAGGCTCTCACCCACGTGACCTAGTGAATATTAAAATTTTCATTATTTTATTGATAAAACAAGTATTTCCTAGCCTAAGAATAATAAAACAGTAAAAAATAATAAAAAACATAGAGTACTAACAGTATTTCACCATGTAAATTGCGATACCGCTATCAACGTTTCGGAAACGAAAAGGCTCTCACCTACGTGAGATAGTTCATGGAATGCTATTGGCTGAAAGGTCTTGAGACAACGAATCACAGAATTGTTTTTCAATATTTTCTGTATCATGGGGTCTGATTGGCTTTTTCATTGCAGTTTTCTTTTCCCTCCAATTTCCAATGTGCCGCCTCACTCGCTCAGTCTAACTCTCGTGTGCGCCGTTCTTGTTGTGCTTACTAATACGATTTGCTTGTGATTTTTTTTACTCGCATATTGAAACCTTTGCAATGCCTCCCAAGCATCCTTCATCTTCTAAGGCTTCTTGTAGTGAGCCTAAGCGGCAAATGAAAATGTTAACCATTGTAGATAAAGTGAAACTCTTAGATATGTTGAAAGAAGGAAAAAAGTTTGTGGATGTCGGCCGCTATTTTGGCCTCAATGAATCTACTGTGCGTTACATAAAAAAGGACGAGGCAAAGATCAGGAAAACAGCGAGCATTTCTTTTAATAAATCGGCGAAGAGGCTCGTATCACCCCACAATAAGGCAGTAGTGCGCATGGAAGCTGCTTTGGCCCTGTGGCTTGCTGATTGCAGAAAGAAAAACATCAGCTTAGACACCAATATTATACAAACAAAGGCGAAGAAGCTGTACGAGACATTCGCTGCAAATGAACCCGATGACGACAGTGGCGACCGTGGAGAGGAGGGGAGAGAAGAAGATATCGACGACCCACAATCAGGACCCTCCAGCGATTCTCCATCTAGGATACAACCGTTCGTTGCTAGCAGGGGACGGTTCTTCAGATTTCAAAAATGCTATGGCTTAAAGAGCGTTTCAGTTTATGGCGAGGCTGCCTCTGCAGACACAGCTGCCGCAGAAAATTACGTCAAGAATGACTTCAAGAAAATTATCGCCGAAGGGTAATATGTTCATGAGCAAGTCTTCAACATGGATGAGACTGTTTTATTTTGGAAGAGCATGCCATCTCGCACTTTTCTCTTCAAGGAAGAAGCTAAAGCCCCAGGATTTAAAGCGCACAAAGATCGCGTTACCCTCATCATGTGCGGGAATGCTGCGGGCTTCATGTTAAAGCCCGGGCTTATCTACAAGTCAAAGAACCCTAGGGCTTTGAAGAACAAGAATAAGAATCTGCTGCCAGTGTATTGGATGCATAACCCCAAGGCCTGGATCACGAAAAGCCTCACATTGGACTGGTTTCACCAATGCTTTATCCCTCAGGTAAAACTTTATCTTATGGAAAAAGGCCTTGAATTTAAAGTCCTTCTTTTGATGGATAATGCTGGTGGCCACGCAACCAAGCTCCAGTATGACGGTGTTCAAGTTGAGTTCCTGCCACCGAATACGACGTCACTGATTCAGCCTATGGATCAAGGCGTTATTCGTGCGTTCAAGGCCCTATACACACGAAATGCCCTGGCGATCCTAGTTGATTCCATGGATTTGGAGAAAGACTTCTCATTGAAGACTTACTGGCGTAATTACACGATTGCCACATGCCTACAAAATATTCAGAGAGCAATCAAAGAGATGAAGTCGGCCACAATCAATGCCAGCTGGAAGAAATTGTGGCCCGAAATCATCCACGACTACAAGGGATATGCTCCTGTTGAGGTGCAGAAGGCAGCAGTTGCGAAAGCTGTGAAGTTGGCTGCATTGCTAGGAGGAGAAGGCTTTAAAGATATGACTCCCGAAGATGTGAATGAACTGATTGACTGCCACTCGCAGCCTTTGAGTGATGAAGACGTGGATGAAATGACGAAATCAGCGAGCGAAGAAGAGGAAGAACTTGAGGAATCGCACGAACCAACTGAAGAACCTGGCCTTACACTGGAACGTTTGGCGGCCATGTATGAACATTACAAAGCACTCCAACAACTCTCGCAGGAACATGACGAAAATATGGTTCGTTCGGTGACCTTCTGTAATTTTCTCGACAATGCCATGACTCCTTACCATGCCATGTTCCAACAAATGAAGAAACAACAACAGCAACTCCCCATTACCATGTTCTTCCCCCCCAAAAAGCAGCCGTAAAGCTTTTATTGGCTGTGAAATAATTTCCTCCGGGGTCGAGAATGATGATCATCACCTCATTCACGGTAAGTTTACCTATCATGTACAAATGTATGTCACGTCATTATCACCTCATTCACCGTAACTTTATCTATCACTTTCATAAAGAATTACGTTGCTTGCTGTTATTTATAATGTAAAGGGTGTTTTTTTAACAGTGCAGGGAGGGTTTATACAGTTTGTAAACGAAAAAATAATTGTAAATGAGTATGTGTGTCACGTCATCATCACCTCATTCACCGTAATTTTATCTATCACTTTCATAAAAATTTACGTTGCGTGCTGTTATTTATAATGTAAAGGGTGTTTTTTTAACAGTTCATGGAGGGTTTATACAGTACATAAACGAAAAAATATTTGTAAATGAGTATGTGTGTCACGTCATCATCACCTCATTCATCGTAATTTTATCTATCACTTTCATAAAAATTTACGTTGGTTGCTGTTATTTATAATCTAAAGGGTGTTTTTTTAACAGTGCAGGGAGGGTTTATACAGTACGTAAACGAAAAAATAATTGTAAATGAGTATGTATGTAACGTCATCATCACATTCACGGTAAGTTTTCCTATCACTTTCATAAAAATTTGCGTTGCTTGCTGTTATCTATAATGTTAAGGGTGTTTTTTTTAACAGTGCAGGGAGGGTTTATACAGTACGTAAATGAAAAAAATAATTGTAAATGAGTATGTATGTCACGTCATTATCACCTCATTCACCGTAATTTTATCTATCACTTTCATAAAAATTTACGTTGCTTGCTGTTATTTATAATGTAAAGGGTGTTTTTTAAACAGTGCAGGGAGGGTTTATACAGTATAAACGTAAAAATATATTAAAATATCTATGTACATATAGGCGGATCCTACTTCGCGGATTTCCTGGTTTGCGGTGGGTCCCGGAACCAAACTACCGCGATAAGTGAGGCAACACTGTATATATATATATATATATATATATATATATATATATATATATATATATATATATATATATATATATATATATATATATATAATATATATATATAGTGTTACCCCGGTTGTTCGCGTTTCTTGGTTCACGTTCTCACTCTATCGCGGTTTTTTTTTTGGATAAATTATTATTTTATTTTATTGGTATACGCAAAAATATTAAAATATTGAAAATCTTTTTTTTCAGTATTTTCATATTTTTATTGGAAATGTAAATATACGTTGCTTGCTGTTATTTATAATGTAAAGGGTGTTTTTTTAACAGTGAAGGGAGGGTTTATACAGTTTGTAAACGAAAAAATAATTGTAAATGAGTATGTGTGTCACGTCATCATCACCTCATTCATCGTAATTTTATCTATCACTTTCATAAAAATTTACGTTGTGTTCTGTTATTTATAATGTAAAGGGTGTTTTTTTAACAGTGCAAGGAGGGTTTATAAAGTTCGCAAACAAAAAAATCATTGTAAATGAGTATGTGTCACGTCATCATCACCTCATTCACCGTAATTTTATCTATCACTTTCATAAAAATTTATGTTGCGTGCTGTTATTTATAATGTAAAGGGTGTTTTTTTAACAGTGCAGGGAGGATTTATACAGTTCATAAACGAAAAAATAATTGTAAATGAGTATGTGTGTTACGTCATCATCACCTCATTCACCGTAATTTTATCTATCACTTTCATAAAAATTTACGTTGCTTGCTGTTATATATAATGTAAAGGGTGTTTTTTAACAGTTCATGGAGGGTTTATACAGTACATAAACGAAAAAATAATTGTAAATGAGTATGTATGTCACGTCATCATCACCTCATTCACCGTAATTTTATCTATCACTTTCATAAAAATTTACGTTGCTTGCTGTTATTTATAATATAAAGGGAGTTTTTTTAACAGTGCAGGGAGGGTATATACAGTACGTAAACGAAAAAATAATTGTAAATGAGTATGTATGTCACGTCATCATCTTCACATTCACGGTAAGTTATCATATCACTTTCATAAAAATTTACGTTGCTTGCTGTTATTTATAATGTAAAGGGTGTTTTTTTAACAGTGCAGGGAGGGTTTACAGTGTTACCCCGGTTATTCGCGCTTCTTGGTTCGCGTTCTCACTCTGTCGCGGTTCATTTTTGGATAAATTATTATTTTATTTTATGGGTATACGCAAAAATATTAAAATATTGAAAAAAACATTTTCAGTATTTTCATTTTTTTTTTAAATTTACGTTGCGTGCTGTTATTTATAATGTAAAGGGTGTTTTTTTAACAGTGCAGGGAGGGTTTATACAGTTTGTAAACGAAAAAATAATTGTAAATTAGTATGTGTCACGTCATCATCACCTCATTCATGGTAATTTTATCTATCACTTTCATAAAAATTTACGTTGCTTGCTGTTATTTATAATGTAAAGAGTGTTTTTTTAACAGTGCAGGGAGGGTTTATACAGTACGTAAACGAAAAAATGATTGTAAATGAGAATGTATGTCACGTCATTATCACCTCATTCACCGTAATTTTATCTATCACTTTCATATAAATTTACGTTGCTTGCTGTTATTTATAATGTAAAGGGTGTTTTTTTAACAGTGCAGGGAGGGTTTATACAGTACGTAAACGAAAAAATAATTGTAAATGAGTATGTATGTCACGTCATTATCACCTCATTCACCATAATTTTATATAATCACTTTCATAAAAATTTACGTTGCTTGCTGTTATTTATAATGTAAAGGGTGTTTCTTTAACAGTGCAGGGAGGGTTTATACAGTACGTAAACGAAAAAATAATTGTAAATAAGTATGTATGTCACGTCATTATCACCTCATTCACCATAATATTCTATCACTTTCATAAAAATTTACGTTGCTTGCTGTTATTTATAATGTAAAGGGTGTTTCTTTAACAGTGCAGGGAGGGTTTATACAGTACACAAACGAAAAAATAATTGTAAATGAGTATGTATGTCACGTCATCATCACATTCACGGTAAGTTTTCCTATCACTTTCATAAAAATTTACGTTGCTTGCTGTTATCTATAATGTTAAGGGTGTTTTTTTAACAGTGCAAGGAAGGTTTATACAGTACGTAAACGAAAAAATAATTATAAATGAGTATGTATGTCACGTCATCATCACCTCATTTACCGTAATTTTATCTATCACTTTCATAAAAATTTACGTTGGTTGCTGTTATTTATAATGTAAAGGGTGTTTTTTTAACAGTGCAGGGAGGGTTTATACAGTACGTAAACAAAAAAATAATTGTAAATGAGTATGTATGTCACGTCATCATCACATTCACGGTTAGTTTTCCTATCACTTTCATAAAAATTTACGTTGCTTGCTGTTATCTATAATGTTAAGGGTGTTTTATTAACAGTGCAGGGAGGGTTTATACAGTACGTAAACAAAAAAATAATTGTAAATGAGTATGTATGTCACGTAATTATCACCTCATTCACCGTAATTTTATCTATCACTTTCATAAAAATTTACGTTGCTTGCTGATATTTATAATGTAAAGGGTGTTTCTTTAACAGTGCAGGGAGGGTTTATACAGTGCGTTAACAAAAAAATAATTGTAAATGAGTATGTATGTCACGTCATTATCACCTCATTCTCCATAATTTTCTATCACTTTCATAAAAATTTACGTTGCTTGCTGTTATTTATAATGTAAAGGGTGTTTCTTTAACAGTGCAGGGAGGGTTTATACAGTACGTAAACGAAAAAATAATTGTAAATGAGTATGTATGTCACGTCATCATCACATTCACGGTAAGTTTTCCTATCACTTTCATAAAAATTTATGTTGCTTGCTGTTATCTATAATGTTAAGGGTGTTTTTTTTAACAGTGCAGGGAGGGTTTATACAGTACGTAAACGAAAAAATAATTGTAAATGATATGTATGTCACGTCATTATCACCTCATTCATTGTAATTTTATCTATCACTTTCATAAAAATTTACGTTGCTTGCTGTTATTTATAATGTAAAGAGTGTTTTTTTAACAGTGCAGGGAGGGTTTATACAGTGTAAACGTAAAAATATATTAAAATATCTATGTACATATAGGTGGATCCTACTTCGCGGATTTCCTGGTTCGCGGCGGGTCCCGGAACCGAACTACCGCGATAAGTGAGGCAACACTGTATACAGTACATAAACGAAAAAATAATTATAAATGAGTATGTATGTCACGTCATCATCACCTCATTCACCGTAATTTTATCTATCACTTTCATAAAAATTTACGTTGCTTGCTGTTATTTATAATGTAAAGGGTGTTTTTTTAACAGTGCAGAGAGGGTTTATACAGTACGTAAACGAAAAAAGAATTGTAAATGAGTATGTATATCACGTCATCATCACATTCACGGTAAGTTTTCCTATCACTTTCATAAAAATTTACGTTGGTTGCTGTTATCTATAATGTTAAGGGTGTTTTATTAACAGTGCAGGGAGGGTTTATACAGTACGTAAACGAAAAAATAATTGTAAATGAGTATGTATGTCACGTCATCATCACATTCACGGTTAGTTTTCCTATCACTTTCATATAAATTTACGCTTGCATGCTGTTATCTATGAAGTAAAGGGTGGTATGTTAACAGTACAGGGACAGTTCATACAGTGTAAACGTAAAAATATATTAAAATAACTATGTACATATAGGCTGATACTACTTCGCGGATTTCCTGGTTCGCGCCGGGTCCCGGAACCGAACTACCGCGATAAGCGAGGCAACACTATATATATATATATATATATATATATATATATATATATATATATATATATATATATATATATATATATATATATATATATATATATATATATATACACCCAGTTCTTGGAATAACGCGAAGATAGGTTCTCTGAAGTGACGTGTAATGTAAAAATCGCATAATGTAACGAATCATTTTCCATAAGAAACAATGATAATGGGCATAGGTACGTTTCACAACCGTACATAGACACACTATGCCAAAGATATAAGATAAGTAAAACATATTTTACAAGTACATAACAGAGCAGAAAGACTTGTTATTATTTTTATGGAAAAGATATTCAGATTTACTGTACAGCAAGCAAATTAACATATTCTATTATGCGGTGGGCAACATGCATACCCTGGGATGTGTATGGTGGCGTTGAGCACATATCTTAAGTGATAGAAGAGGAGGAGGGTGCGGGAGAACAAACCTCTCTCTGCAAACGTTTTGTTGCCTCCGAATCAGCTGATGCGCTCCTGCGTGGTTTTTCCCTGACGATGTTATATGGCAAGTTTGTTTGCTGTTTGTTCTTAATGCTCATCCATGTACTTAGCATTTTTTCCATTCTCTCCATAATAGCCGATCGCATTTAGCGGTAGTTGAGGAGGAGGATGCGGGAGAAATAACCTCTATCTGCAAACATTTTGCCGCCTCTGTATCAGCTGATGCGCTCTCGCATGCTTTTTCCCTGACGATATTATATCGCAAGTTTGTTTGCTGTTTGTTCATAATGCTCATCCACGTACTTATAATTTTTTTCATTTTCTCCATAATATCCGATCGCATTAAGCTGTAGAAGAGGAGGAGGATGCTGGAGAATGAACCTCTTTCTGCAAACATTTTGCTGCCTTCGTATCAGCTGATGCGCTCTTGCACTTTTTTTCCCTGACGGTATACAAACATGGCTGCCAGCCGTTCGAGTGTAAGGCCAAGTTCTTCGATCTCATCATGCGCTTCCTGTTGTTGTTCTTCCTCTTCTTCGCTCACTGATTTTGTCATTTTCTCCAAGTCTTCATCAGTTAATGGCTGCGAGTGGCAGTCGATCAGTTCATCGACGTCTTCGTGAGTCATATCTTTAAAGCTGTCTCCTCCTAGCAGTGTAGCCAACTTCACAGCTTTCTCAACTGCCGAGTTATGCGCTCGTCAGGAGCGAATATCTTGTAGTCGTAGATGACTTTGGGCCACAATTTTTTCCAGCTGTCATTGGTTGTGGCTGGCTTCATCTCTGAGTGCATTCTGAATATTTTGAAGGCATGTAGCAATCGTGTAGTTACACCAGTATGCCTTCAGTGCAAATTCTTTGTCCGCATCCATGGAGTCAACCAGGTTTGCCAGAGCATTTCGTGTGTAGAGGGCCTTGAACGCATGAATAACGCCTTGATCCATAGGCTGAATCAGTGATGTCGTATTCGGTGGCAGGAACTCTACCTGAACACTGTCGTAATGGAGATCAGTTGCGTGGCCACCAGAATTATCCATCAAAAGAAGGACTTTAAATTCAAGGCCCTTCTTCGAAAGGTAAACTCTGACCTGGGGGATAAAGCATTGGTAAAACCAGTCCGATGTGAGGCTTTTCGTGATCCAGGCCTTAGGGTTATGCATCCAATACACTGGCAGCAGATTCTTGTTTTTATTCAAAGCCTTAGGGTTCTTTGACTTGTAGATAAGCCCTGGTTTTAACATAAAGCCCACAGCATTCTCCCATCTATTCCAATATTTTTCAAGATGTTCAGCAATTCTATGTGTCTTACTTTATCGAAAGCCTTCTCGTCTATAAAACAGACATAGACATCTTTTTGTACTTCTATTGCATTTCCTATCAATCGATTTAGCGTGAAAAAGGGTTTGTGGTACCTGAGTTTGCCATAAAACTGCTCTTTAGATATTTCTGGCTTTATTTTATTCCTTATTCTTTCTGTTAGGACTCTAAGGATTATTTTTGCAATATGGATAATTATACTAATGGTTCTGTGTTGTTCACATTTAAGTGTTCCTGATATCTTGGGGATTGCTATCATTAGTGTTTCTCTCATTTGGTTGGGTAGTCTTTCTGTGTTGTATATCTTGTTTGCTATATTTGTTATGATTTCTAGTCCTTTTTCTCCTAAAGCTTCCAACATTTCTATGGCTATTCCATCCTTTCCAATTGATATCCCACTCTTCATCTTTCTCAATGCAGCTCTTTATTTCATCTTTCATGATTTCCGGTCCTTGTTCATCAGTCTCCAGTTCGATTCCGCCTCTATTGTCATCATATAATTCTTTTATATATTCTGCCCGTCTCTCTCTGACATCATTCTTTTATATATTCTGCCCATCTCTCTCTGACATCTCCTGTTTCCATTAACACTTTCCCATCTTTGTTCATTATGGAGTTGTTCTGGCTTCCACGTTTCTTCCTGCATGGTATTTGATTTATCTTGTACATTTTCCCCTGATTGTTCTTTGACATCTCTTCTATTTCAGTATACCTCTCATTCATCCATTTTTCTTTCGCTTTGTTACATTCTCGGTGTATTCTTCTATTATATTTTCTGTATCTGTTTTCATCTTTATTCTTTGTTCCTCTTCTTTCATTGTCATTCATCCAAGGTTGCTTTTTCTTTCTCTTTAGCTTTGGTATCCTCACAGTGCATTCCTCTATTGCTTTCTGTAAACTATCCCATAGTTGTTGTTGTGTATTTTACCCTTCATCATCCTGACTCAGAGCCTCTTTTCGTTTCACTGTTTCCAGTGCAAAGGTGTTCCTTATTTCTTAGTTTTTCTTTTTCTGTTTGCCTTTTCATATTCTCTTTTCCTGTTTTTAGCCTTTTTAACCTGATTTTAATTGTTGCTACAACCGGGTTGTGATCATTGTTACAGTCTGCTCCTTGGTAAGTTCTTACATGCTGTATTGCATTCCAAAAATTTTTATTAATGGTGATATAGTCTATTTGATTTTTTAATCTGCCCCCTGGGCTTCTCCATGTCCATAATTTGCGTGGATGGTGTGTATACCATGTGTTTGTTATCATCTGTTGATATTGTTAGCACCATTCTATCAATTTCTCCCCTCTCTCATTTCTCTCCCCCAATCCATGCTGTCCTACAATATCCTCACGTCTTCTGTTCCCCTCTTTTCCATTTAAATCTCCCATAATTATTATTACATCATGTTCTTTACATTGCTCTCTTGCTTTGATCACATCTTCGTAGAACGCCTCTAATTCTTCATATGTGCTATCTTCTGTTGGTGCATATATCTGTTTGATATTAATGGATTTCCTTTCAATTTCATTATTATCACCCTGTTTGATATTGGCCAATATCCTATGAGTTTCCTGCAGATGTCATTTCTCATGATTATTCCAACTCCTTTATTTGATGTTTCACATCCCGAGTATATCACTTTGCTTTTCTATTCAGTGGTTATATCTCCTGCTCCTGGCTACCTCATTTTTCCTATTCCCATTACATGTACATTAAGCCTTTCCATCTAATTTTCTAAATTTGCTGGTTTCCCGCTTTGGTATAGTGTTCTCACATTCCAGGTTGCAATTCTATATATACGCGATAGTTTACATTTGCATTTGCTAGCAGTAGCTTGCTAATGGTTGAGTGCTACCTGCTGCGCATAGCATTCTCTACCGAGCGAGTCAGCCGCATCATTTTCCATACGGCTCCCATTGACGCTGTTCTCTTTATACTTTACTTTTGTCTGACTTTCCATCGTTATTTCGTGGATGTTACGTGGTGAGGGCTCCAGTTCTCTTCCATGCTGCAGTTATCAGTTGCAGACCTAGCCTTTGCCTAAATAGGCTTACTACAAGGCAGTAGTGACTGTGCTTATTTGAAGGCAGCACATATTCGCCTTGTCATGATATCATCTTAGACTTGGGGCATTTTATTTGTAAAAAGGTGTCACCCCTTCTGCTACTCCGTCTGTTAATATCGCCGCCGCCTATTCATCTGGCTATTGCCAGCTTATTTCGCAGCTAATCAACATATCTGTTGACCATTCACAATCCACCACCTGTGACCCGATTTCTACCCTCCAGCTCAGCTGAAAGATATATACAGTATTCGCAGCTAATCATCATATCTGTTGATCATTCAAAATCCACCACCTGTGACCCGCTTTCTAGCCTACAGCTCAGCCAAAAGATATATATATATATATATATATATATATATATATATATATATATATATATATATATATATATATATATATATATATATATATATATATATATATATATACAGTGTTGCCTCACTTATCGCGGTAGTTCGGTTCCGGGACCCAGCGCGAACCAGGAAATCCGTGAAGTAGGATCCGCCTATATGTATATAGATATTTTAATATATTTTTACGTTTACACGGTATAAACCCTCCCTGCACTGTTAAAAAACACGCTGTACATTATAAATAACAGCAAGCAACGTAAATTTTTATGAAAGTGATAGATAAAATTACGGTGAATGAAGTGATAATGACGTGACATACATACTCATTTACAATTATTTTTTCGTTTACGTACTGTATAAACCCTCCATGCACTGTTAAAAAAACACCCTTTACATTATAAATAACAGCAAGCAACGTAAATTTTTATGAAAGTGATAGATAAAATTACTGTGAATGAGGTGATAATGACGTGACATACATTCTCATTTACAATTATTTTTTCATTTACGTACTGTATAAACCCTCCCTGCACTGTTAAAAAAAGACGCTTTACATTATTAATAACAGCAAGCAACGTAAATTTTTATGAAAGTGATAGATAAAATTACGGTGAATGAGGTGATAATGACGTGACATACATACTCATTTACAATTATTTTTTCGTTTACGTACTGTATAAACCCTCCTTGCACTATTAAAAAAACTCCCTTTACATTATAAATAACAGCAAGCAACGTAAATTTTTATGAAAGTGATAGATAAAATTACGGTGAATGAGGTGATAATGACGTGACATACATACTCATTTACAATTATTTTTTCGTTTACGTACTGTATAAACCCTCCTTGCACTGTTAAAAAAACACCCTTTACATTATAAATAACAGCAAACAACGTAAATTTTTATGAAAGTGATAGATAAAATTACGGTGAATGAGGTGATAATGACGTGACATACATACTCATTTACAATTATTTTTTCGCTTACGTACTGTATAAACCCTCCCTGCACTTTAAAAAAAAACACCCTTTGCATTATAAATAACAGCAAGCAACGTAAATTTTTATGAAAGTGATAGATAAAATTACGATGAATGAGGTGATGATGACGTGACACACATACTCATTTACAATTATTTTTTCGTTTACGAACTGTATAAACCCTCCCTGCACTTTTAAAAAAACACCCTTTACATTATAAATAACAGCAAGCAACGTAAATTTTTATGAAAGTGATAGATAAAATTACGATGAATGAGGTGATGATGACGTGGCACACATACTCATTTACAATTATTTTTTCGTTTACGAACTGTATAAACCCTCCTTGCACTGTTAAAAAAACACCCTTTACATTATAAATAACAGCACGCAACGTAAATTTGAATAAAAAAATGAAAATACTGACATTTTTTTTTTCAATAGTTTAATATTTTTGCGTATACCCATAAAATAAAATAATAATTTATCCAAAAAAAAACCGCGATAGAGTGAGAACGCGAACCAAGAAGCGCGAATAACCGAGGTAACACTGTATATATATATATATATATATATATATATATATATATATATATATATATATATATATATATATATATATATATATATATATATATATATATATATATATATATATATATATATATATATATATATATATATATATATATATATATATATATAGAATGCATTCATTCCCTAACTTAGCATCTAGCTGAAAGGTTGGCTTTTTATTTTAGGCCTTTGGTGGTGTACTTGAAAGTGCCTTGGCCGACTAATTGTGTGTCTTAGGTTTGATTCCCGGCTGGAGGTAAAATATGTTTAATGTTTTCACGTATGCTATTGTGTTAAATTGATCATTATTGATGCCAATATGGTATAGGATTTGTGCGAAAACATAGCCACAAGTGAAGTTGGAAAAATTTTCTAATATGAATAAATAGCATTCAGAGAAATGGGTTCCTTCCCAAACTTAGCAGATATCTGATAGGTTGGCTTTTTCTTTTATTACTTTTGATGGGGAAGTTAATTACGCTTTAGCATAATAATTACGTGTCTTAGGTTTCACATTTTCACACACACACACACGCTCGCGCGCGCAAATACGCATATCTTTATGTGTGACATAGGACAGGCAAAGAAAACTACTGTCATCAGGCCCGGGCACCAAGACAACATTTAAGAAGGGATTATCCTTGAGATGACCATAGATTAGCTTTTTGAAAGAAGAGAGGTAATATGAATTAGGGAATGTAGAAACAGGTATAGAGTTCCAGAGTCTGGAAGCAGAAGGAAAGAAGCAGTTACTGCACCGACCAGTAAGAGGCAACTAAAAGTGGACGGGGCGAGGGGACTGGGAATCCCCCCCTTGTATCAACCTCCTGCAAAACGTCATAGAAGAAGGGGAGTAGAGGGGAGAATAACTTCTCCCCAAACTCTAGTTTTGGGTGTCTAAATGTGCGTGGTTGTAGTACAATAGAGAGCAAAAGATGTGAGATTGGATATATGTTTGGTAGGAGGAGGATGGATGGTCTGAGTAGAAGGTACTACGTAGTTGTGTTGGGTGACTTGAATGCCA
>JAXCGZ010004999.1:0-23030 GCA_037179515.1 Halocaridina rubra | reverse complement strand
GAGACTGAATATTCCAACAACTTTTTCTCAATCTCTCTTGTGTTTTCATCAACAACCCTTCCTCAATAACCGATGGTACGAGGACATACAGATGGAAATAATTGAACTACAGTGCAATGATGAACTAAGAAAGAAGTTTGATGATAGTTCAGTATACAAGTTTTATAAGAAGCATGTATCAGTAACAGTGTATCCAAAACTCTCTGCTCATGCAAGGAAAATGATGGCAGTGTTTGGTAGCACATATGTATGTGAGCAGCTTTTTTAAAAAATGAATCTAGTTAAAAACAAGCATAGGTCTTTACTTACTGATGAACATTTGGAATGTACCCTGCGTGTAGCCACATCATCCATACAGCCTGATATTGATGAGTTGGTGTCCCAAATGCAACATCAACCATCTCATTAGGGTAGCCTTTCATTTGCTCATTAATGATTAGGAAAATGTCTGTGTTTGATAATTCTTATGCTAATGATCCCAGTTAACCAATAATAAGTAATTATTTATGTTTGTACATTATAATAATAAGGTACGGTAGCCTTTCATTTGCTAATTTATAGTAAGGAAAATACTTTTGTTTCAGACAATTCTTATTTTTGTGATCCCAATTTAAATAAAATCAGTAACAAACTAATTATCTATCTTTATTAGTATAATCTCACATAATATGTCTTCGATCATAGTAAATAGCATGAAATAGTAAGGTTATGTGGCCCTCCATACCAACAGTCGTGACTAGTGGCCCTTTGGGAAAAAAGGTTGCACACCCCTGGTATAAACCCTCCCTGCACTGCTTAAAAAACACACTTTACATTATAAATAACAGCATGCAACGTAAATTTACTTGAAAGTGATAGATAAAATTACGGTGAATGAAGTGGTAATTACATGACATACTCATGCACATAGGTATTTTACAATTATTTTTACGTTTACTTACTATATAAACCCTCCCAGCACTGTTAAAAAAACACCCTTTACATAATAAATAACAGCAAGCAACGTAAACTTACATGAAAGTGATAGATAAAATTTACGGTGCATGAAGTGGTAATTACATGACATACTCATGTACATGGGTATTTTACAATTATTATAAATAACAGCATGCAACGTAAATTTATATGTACGTGATAGGTAAACTTACCGTGAATGAGGTGATGATGATCTTTCTTGACCCCGGAGGAAATTATTTCGCAGCCAATAAAAGCTTTACGGCTACTATTTGGGGGAGAAGAACATGGTAATGGGGAGTTACTGTCGCTGTTTCTTCATTTGTTGGAAGATGGTATGGTAAGGAATCATGGCATCGTCGAGAAAATTACAGAAGGTCACCGAACGAACCATATTATCGTCATATTCCTGCGAGAGTTGTTGGAGTGCTTTAAAATGTTCATACATGGCTGCCAAACGTTCGAGTGTAAGGCCAGGTTCTTCAATTTCTTTGTGCGTTTCCTCAAGTTCTTCCTCTTCTTCGCTCGCTGATTTCGTCATTTCTCCCAAGTCTTCATCATTCAAAGGCTGCAAGTGGCAGTCAGTCAGTTCATTCACATCTTCGTGAGTCATATCTTTAAAGCCTTCTCCTCCTAGCAATGCAGCCAACTTCACAGCTTTCGCAACTGCTGACTTCTGCACTTCGTCAGGAGCAAATCCCTTGTAGTCGTGGATGACTTCGGGCCACAATTTCTTCCAGCTGGCATTGATTGTGGCCGACTTCATCTCTTTGATTGCATTCTGAATATTTTGTAGGCATGTGGCAATCGTGTAATTACGCCAGTATGTCTTCATTGAGATTTCTTTGTCCGAATCCATGGCTTCAACAAGGTTTGCCAAGGCATTTCATGTGTAGAGGGCCTTGAACGCATGAATAACGCCTTGATCCATAGGCTGAATCAGTGACGTCGTATTTGGTGGCAGGAACTCAACTTGAACACCGTCATATTGGAGATTAGTTGCGTGGCCACCAGCATTATCCATCAAAAGAAGGACTTTAAATTCAAGGCCTTTTTCGGCAAAATAAATTTTTACCTGAGGGATAAAGCACTGGTGAAACCAGGCCGATGAAAGGCTTTTCGTGATCCATGCCTTAGGGTTATGCATCCAATACACTGGCAGCAGATTCTTATTCTTGTTCTTCAAAGCCCTAGGGTTCTTTGACTTGTAGATAAGCCCAGGCTTTAACATGAAGCCCGCAGCATTCCCGCACATGATGAGGGTAACGCGATCTTTGTGCGCTTTAATCCCAGAGCTTTAGCTTCATCCTTGAAGAGAAAAGTGCGAGATGGCATTCTCTTCCAAAATAAGCCTGTCTCATCCATGTTGAAGACTTGCTCAGGAACATATTCCCCTTCGGCGGTAATTTTCTTAAAGTCGTTCGTGACGCAATTTTTTGCGGCAGCTGTATCTGCAAAGGCAGCTTCACCATGCACTGAAACACTTTTTAGGCCATGGCGTTTTTGAAATTTGAAGAACCATCCCTTGCTAGCAACGAACGGTTGTATCCTCGAAGGAGAATCGCTGGAGGGGCCTGGTTGTGGGTCGTCGATATCTTTTTCTCTCTCCTCCTCTCCACGGTCGCCACTGTCGTCATCGGGTTCATTTGCAGCGAATGTCGTACAGCTTCTTTGCCTTTGTTTGTATGACATTGGTGTCTAAGCTGATGTTTTTCTTTCTGCAATCAGTAATCCACAGGGCCAAAGCAGCTTCCATCAGCACTACTGCCTTATTGCGGGATGTTACGACCCTCTTCGCTGATTTATCAAAAGAAATGCTTGCTGTTTTCCTGATCTTTGCCTCGTCCTTTTTGATGTAGTGAACAGTAGATTCATTGAGGCCAAAATAGCGGCTGACATCCACAAACCTTTTTCCTTCTTTCAACATATCTAAGAGTTTCACTTTATCTACAATGGTTAACATTTTCCTTTGCCGCTTAGGCTGACTACCAGAAGCCTTAGAAGGTGAAGGACGTTTGGGAGGCATTGCAAAGGTTAAATTACGTGTGAAAACACAATCACAAGCAAAAAGTAGTAATAAGCACAATGAGAACGGCGCACACATGAGTTAGACTGAACGAGTGAGGCGGCACATTGGAAAATGGAGGGAAAAGCAAACTGCAATGAAAAAGCCAATCAGACCCCATGATACAGAACATACAGAAAAACAATTCTGTGATTCGTCGTCTCCCGACCTTTCAGCCAATAGCATTCCATGAACTATCTCACGTAGGTGAGAGCCTTTTTGTTTTCCGAAACACTGATAGCGGTATCGTATTTTACATGGAGCAATACTATTAGTACTTTATGTTTTTTATTATTTTTTACAGTTTTATTATTCTTAGGCTAGGAAATACTTGTTTTATCAATAAACTAATGAAAATTTTAATATTCACTAGGTCACGTAGGTGAGAGCCTTTGCGTTTTCCGAAACGTGATACCGGTATCGTATTTTTCATGGTGCAATACTGTTAGTACTGTATTTATGTTTTTTACTATTTTTTACTGTTATATTATTCTTAGGCTAGGAAATACTGGTTTTATCAATAAAATAATGAACATTTTAATATTCACTAGGTCACGTGGGTGAGAGCCTTTGCGTTTACCGAAACACTGATACTGGTATCGTATTTTACGTGGTGCAATACTGTTAGTATTTATGTTTTTTTTACCATTTTTTACTGTTTTATTATTCTTAGGCTAAGAAATACTTTTTTTTTTATCAATAAAATCATGAAACTACTGGAAATATAAATATATATGCTAGCTCACGTAGCTGCGACCCCAATACGTTGTACGCTATCAGACACTATTTCGCATGATGCAATACTGTGAGTTAAACTGTATGTACGTATATCTAAATTTATGTTTTTTACTATTTTTTACTGTTTTATTATTCGTAGGCTGGGAAGTAAATTTTTTTTTAGCAATTAAATAATGAAATTTTTTTTTTCAATAAAAAAAATGAAAATACTGAACATCGTTATTTTTTCAATATTTAAATGTTTTTGCGTATACCCAAAAAATAAAATAATAATTTGCCAAAAAAAAAAAAAACCGTGATACAGTGAAAACGCGAACCAAGAAACGCGATACAGCGGGGGATCACTGTATTTTTTTTTTTTATAGTAATTCAGACGTTGCATAATGAAAAAATTTAGTTTTCTAGTCTTGCTTTCATTAATTGTTTCTTACGTTTGGCAGATAGAGGTTCGTTCTCCTCTTCTAATACCGCTTATGTCAAGTGCTCACCGCCACCACATGCATCCCATACCTGTTGGTCACTGTATAATAGAGTGAGTATAATGTGTGTTATCTTTTTATATAAAGTGAGTAGAATGTGTTTTATATATATTTTTTTGTTACAGAATTCAGATGTTGCATAATGAAAAAATTATTTTCTAGTCTTGCTTTTGTTAACTGTTTCTTACGTTTGGCAGATAGGGGTTCCTTCTCCTCTTCTTATATTGCTGACGTCACGTGCTCTCTGCCACTATGCTTGTCCCATGCCTGTTGCTCACCGCATAATAGAGTGAGTAGAATGTTTTTTTTTTTTTTTACAGTAATTCAGGCATTGCATAATGATAATTTTTTTTTTAGTTTTATAGTCTTGCTTTTGTTAATTATTTTATTTTTGTTTACGTTTGCAGATGGGGTTCGTTCTAACGCTTCCCCCTCCTCTTCCACTACCGCTAACATCATGTACTCATCGCCACCACGCTCAGCCCTTACCTGTTGCGCACCTATAGAGTGAGTAGAATGTGTTTTACATTTAGGCATTGCATAATGAATTTTTTTTTCGTTTTTTAGTCTTCTTTTGTTAATTGTGTTTATTTTATCTTTGATTACGTTTGCAGATGGGGTTCGTTCTAACGATTCCCCCTCCTCTTCTGCTACCGCTGATGTCACGTGCTCACCGCCACCACGCTCGGCCCCTACCTGTTGCACACCTATAGAGTGAGTAGAATGAGTTTTACATTTAGGCATAGCATAATGAATTTTTTTTTCGTTGTTTAGTCTTGCTTTTGTTAATTGTGTTTATTTTATCTTTGATTACATTTGCAGATGGGGTTCGCTCTAACGTTTCCCCCTCCTCTTCTGCTAATGCTGACGTCACGTGCTCACCGCCACCACGCTCGGCCCTTACCTGTTGCGCACCTATAGTGAGTAGAATGTGTTTACATTTAGGCACTGTATAATGAATTTTATTTTTCGTTTCTTAGTCTTGCTTTGGTTAATTATAATTTTTATTTTATCTTTGTTTATATTTGCAGATAGAGGCTCGTTCTCCTTCATCCTCCTCCTCTTCTACCGCTTAAGTTACTTGCTCATGGCCACCATACACGTCCCAGTGTACTGTATGACTGTTGCCCACCGCATAATAGAGTACAGTACAGTATGTTAATTTCTTGCTGTACAGTAAATATGAATATCTTTTGCATACTCTTAAAAATAGATACAGGGCTTTTTGCTTTGTTATATAGTTATTAAATATGTTTTATACTTATCTTATATCTTTGGAATGGTGTGTCTATGTAAGGTTTGGAAAGTATCTATACCCTTTATCATTGTTTCCTATGGAAAATTAATCATTTTTCACTCGATTTTCCATTTACCCGACACTTCTGAGAACCTATCTTCGCGTTATTCTGAGAACAAGGTATATATATATATATATATATATATATATATATATATATATATATATATATATATATATAATATATATAATATATATATATATATATATATATATATATATATATATATATATATATATATATATATATATATATATATATATTGTTCTAGTTTTACGTCACAGACTCCCTTTTCTACCAAGGGCTAGGACGGTTGCCTTCTTGCGAAGGACTTGTTTTGGCAGATGTAAGCACTCAAAGTAACGGATGCTACCGCTTGAGCCACGGTGACTACATATCTTTCTTTCTTTCCTCCCACAGGTAGGCTTTTTAGCCTGTCAGTGAGGAGCATCTTCTCCATTCTGCTCTGTCCCGGAAGATATCCTCCTCCTCCAATTTATTCAGTCTTCCCATTCTATATTTTGTTAAGATATCTTGTATACTATCCCTCCATCTTTTTCGTGGGCGGCAAGCCTTCTTCCGTCTGTTGTCCATTTGAATGCTAGTTTTGGAATTCTTGCCTCCTCCATTCTCTGTACATGTCCCAGCCACCTCAACTTAGCTTGCTCAATTTTTTTTCCAATGATACTGCTCCTATTCTTCTTCTAAGTTCTTCAGTCATTACTCTATCCATTCGTGTTTTATCGAGTATAAGTCTGATAGGTTTCATTTCTGCAGTTACTAATCTACTCATGTCTGTTGTAGTCAATGTCCAAGTTTCAACTCCATAAGTTAATGTTGGTATAAGGACAGTCATGTAGACTAGTTTCTTAATTTCTGCAGGGATATGTTTTTCTCTGAACAATGGGTAGAGCATGTGGAATAGTCTGCAGTATTTATTGATTCTTTCAATGATCTCATCGTGCATACCTCCAGTTGATTTAATCTTTACTCCAATATATATATATATATATATATATATATATATATATATATATATATATATATATATATATATATATATATATATATATATATATATATATATATATATATATATATATATATATATAAGCTTAAGCAGATCCAATTTTAAATTATTATTTAAAACCCGATCAGTATTTTGGATGAGGAAATTTCAATAATTATTAGTTAATAACTAGATTCCATAAGCAATCTCAACTTAACTTTTCAGAATGTTTTCAAGCTGATCACCTAGCCATAAACATTAATTTCCCCCTTGTTTATGTTGTTTCTGTATAAGGTGAACTGAGTACCCTCATATCAAAAATACGTTAAATATAATACCTATAGGATCGTATTATACATTTCAACAATTGACATAATACTTGACTTTTCTGCCCTAAAATTTGTATTAAGATACACTCCAAAACATTCAGGTACACTATTCTCCTGTTCCATTCCTATTTGAAGAATTCTCCTTTGATTAATATGACCTTGGGAAGAATAATCCACTTCCTGGCAGTGCCCAATATTTCTTTCAGAAGTTTTTGGAGGTCCACTTATCCTTCATCATTGCCCTGAGTCCCTGTCTCTAGTAGCCTCATAATATATCTGTTGAATCATTAAAAACGGGGTTTTCTAGAGCAATATTACACCCATGGTCAACTTTTCCACCCAAGGAGAACAAAGAGTATGGTGATCCTCCATAAGAAAAGAGGAGGCCCCTCATCTCGTGTCTGATATATGCTCTAAGAGTGCATGATTCTGATATCATGAAGTAGCCCAGTAGTTAATTTATTCATCCCTTCCAAGCTGACTGAGCAAGACCAAACTGATGGATGGCCAGCTCTTACAATACTAATCTGAGAGAGTGGCCCAGGGTATGTTCTAGGGGATGGGGTAGAACTCCCTAAGGTTATAAAGGTCTGTCATATGCTGTAGGATACTTTCCTCCACTCTAAGGTTCATCATTATTAGCAAACAATTCAGATGGACTCAAGTCTTATAATTCCTTCCCACCTGTGGCTCACTGCAGCTGCAAAGATAGACTAAAGCCCTATACAGTAATTACTGGCCCCTTCCTGTGGCTCATTATTAGTTACAAAAAATTCAGATGGACCACAGCTCAATAATACATGCCCCCCAGCAGCTCATTATTAGATGTAAAGAATTCAGATGGACTGGAGCCCTATTTCTCAAGACTACGATAAGTTCTTTTAGACCTGATACATTTTGCCCTCATAGCATCCTTTATGCATTGGTTGTCGATGGTCCCCCTTGGGGGTAAGATAACAGGGCAATCCATGCACCTAAAAGGCATTAGTTGGTACAGCATTGGTTTAGGATGCAAATATATTGTTTAGTACTCTAATTTTGAAAGCTAATACATTAGGTATACATATGTGTAAAAGTACTCTAATTAGTGCAGAATTTGTTTGCAAAGTATTATATATGCATGTTATACAGGGGGTTCCCGTTTTTCATCGTTCCAAGTTACATCGTGTTGTTCCACAGTTAAATCGGAGGCCAATAAATAATTTATAAGTACAGTAGCTTATAAATAAATTTTTCAACCTACCAGGCTGGTGCAGTAAATTCAAACCTCGCTAGCTGAACAGTTTGTTAGTGCGGCAGATGAATACACAGCTAGTAGCACAGCTGCATTTGTATACATATAAATTTGATGGCTTTATTTGTTTGTTTAAGTATTTGGTTATATTGAAGGATTATACTAAATATAAAAAAAATACCTAACTTCTTCTTCTTCTTCTTCTTCCTCTATTTGCGTTCCCATTTTCATATGGGGTCGCATCTCTTCACTAGTCGTCTCCACTGGTTCCGGTCCATCACTTGCTCCTCCTCCAGCTGTCTCTCTCTGAGATCCTCCTTCAGTCGGTCCTTCCACCGTAGTTTAGGTCTTCCTCGTCTTCGTCTGCCCTCCACGTCCATCTCCATCACTCTCACACCCACGTAGTCTTCTTCTCTCCTCTTCACATGACCGAACCACTGTAATCTCCTCTCCTGCGCTTTCGCCGACGCCTCCACCACCTTCACTGTACCTCTGATCTGGTCATTTCGTATCCTGTCCTCCCTCGTCACCCCACACATCCACCTAAGCATTCTCATTTCTGCGACATCTATCTTCCTTTCTTGAACCTTTTCCACCGGCCACGTCTCCGCACCGTACAGCAACGCTGGTCTCACAACTGACTTGTACACTTTTCCTTTCACATCACGATTTTATGCGAAATAGTTTGTTGAGTGTCATGTAAGAATACAGCGTCACGCAGCATTAGAACCGGAAGAAGAACCACCGCTCAGTTTACTCTCAGCTACCACACTGTGCCTCGTCTTCATCTGCTCTCTCATTCGTTTCGCTCATGTTTGTTTGTTACTGACTTTACTATGTCTCCCAGCGTAGTGGTGATGGTTTTGATGGCAGTGCTATGAAGAAAACATAAACCATCACCATGGAAATTAAAGTTGAAATAGTAAACCATACCAAAGCGGGAAAAACTACTATGAACATTAGCCACACTCTTGGATTAGCCCATACAACCATGGCAACGATCATCAAAGACAAAGACTGCATAACTGACCTCGTGAAAGGTTCTATTCCTATGATGTCCACCATGATTACTAAGCAGCGTAACCTTATGATCGAGATGGAAAGATTGCTTGATGACCAGTATCAACGGCGTATCCCAGTAAGCCTTATGGCAATACAGGAAAAGACTAAAATATTGTTCGAAGTCTCGAAAAGAGAAATGGGGGAAGGGAATGCAGGTGGAGACTTTGTGGCCAGTAGGGGCTGATTTAATCATTTAAGGGCTCTTGCAAATTTGCATAACCTAAGGGTGCATGGTAAAGCTGCTAGTGGTGATGAGGAAGCAGCAAGAGGGTTTCCCAGAGTGTTAGCAGAAATAAGGGAAGGGGGTTACTGTGCCGAACAGGTATTTAACTTGGATGAGTGTGGTTTGTTCTGGAAGTGTATGTCTGGTAGTACGTACATCACCAAGGAGGAGAAGACAGCACCTAGCCATATTGTCAGCAAGGAAGGACTGACTTTGCTTTTGGGGGCTAATGCTGCTGGAGACTGTAAGCTGAAGCACTTGTTGGTGTATTTGGCAGAAAATTCAAGGGCACTAAAGGGCATTTGGAAGGGTCAATTGCCAGTCGACTGGAAGTCAAACAAAAAGGCTTAGATAACCCTTCAGATATTTGAGGATTGGTTCAGCAACCATTTTGTGCCTGAAGTGGAGAGGTACTGTGCCTCCAAGGGTTTGCCCTTTTAAGGTGTTGCTATTGCTGGACAATGCCCCAGGCTACCTTCTCCATTTGGATGATTTTCATCCTAATATCAAGGTGGTTTACCTTCCACCTAATATCACTGCATTGTTACAGCTAGTGGTTCAGGGGGTCATTGAATATTTCAAGGCCTGCTACCTCTGAAGGACAATCGCTATGGCTCTCAGGGCGATTGAAAAGATCAAGATCTGGAATCCCAAGGATTTTTGGAAGTCGTACAATATTCTTTTGGCTGTAAAGAATATTGCTGATGCTTGGGAGGAAGTGAACCAGACGACCTAGAGTGGGGTATGGAAGAAACTGTGTCCCTATTTTGTGAATGACTTCCGAGGCTTTGAGGAGACTGTTGAGGCTGTCATCAATAACGTAGTTGCCCTGGGTAAGGAGTTCAAGTTGGAGGTGGAGGCTGATGATGTAATAGAGCATCTGGAATCTCATGATGAGGAGTTATCTGCCGAGGATCTCTTTCAACTGGAGAAGCAGATGGTTGAAGAGGATGAAGAAATACCAAGCCCAGAGCCCAGGACATTCACAACCAGGGAATTGGCAGAAACATATGCCCTAGTAGAAGAAGCATTAGTAAAGCTTGAGGCTCAGGACCCCAATGTTGCCAGGTACACTAAGGTCGAGAGTGATCAATGATGACCTGCGGTGTTACAAGGAAATTTGGGAGGAGAAGAAGGCATCCTACAAACTCACCTCGACCAATTCTTCATGAAGGTAGAGCCCCCACCAACAGATCCTATACCCTTTATCTCAGGTGCCTCTATCTCTATAGACTCACCTGTCCCAGTACGTCCATCATCTGCTGTATGCTTTTTTGCCTCTTCAGACTCACCTGACCTCAGTCTCCTCAGCATCTGCCTCTCCAGCTTCCTCCTGCTAAATAGTCTGTCTCTCCCTCCCTTGCAACACCCCTTCCAGTGTGCAAGCTAACCACACGAGTAAAGATAAGCAATATTGTACTGCATACTGTACTGTAATTTTACTATTTTTATGTTTTAGATGACATAAGTAATGGTAAGCAATACTGTTGCTTAGTTTTACTATTTTTATGTATTAGATTAAGAACTTAGATTATTTTTCTATGTTTTAGAGTATATAGTTTTAAAATATGTTGGAGGACCTAGGTGTGGATATATTATTATGTAGCAGGTCTTATATTCCATTACTGCCAGCTTGGATGTTAGCTAGTACAGCTTACTGATTGCTAATGACCACTTCAGCTGTTAAGGCCTTGTAATGATCTAAGGTATTGTGAACAAGCCAGCTAGTGTAGTGAACGGGGAGCAGCAAAGGATAAGCTCTCCATAAGAAATGCAATACTATATAGTTGGTCGCAAATCAAAATCGGCCCCTGTTAGTCGTTAATTAGGCATAGTTGTGAATCAGCCTTGGACCTTGTTAGTCGTGTATCAGCCTCTTGGATTATAGGTCACACAAGTCAAGCGCCTCTTCCGTTTGCCCAGGTGTATAGTCTCTTGTAAATATATACTGTCTTCGAAACTAACAACATTTACCCTCTAAATTCTATCAACATATTAGGAATTCATATAGCCTCTAACTTGTCTTGGAGGAATCACTAAATAAAAATTTCTAAATCTGCATCTCAAAAATTGGGGGTTCAGTTTCGTTTTCGTCATTACTTTACCTCTTTACAGTTACCTAAAATCTATAAAGGATTTATCTGTCCCTGCTTAAAATATTGCTCATACATCTGGGGTGCTTCTTCTTATACTTATCTCCTTGATAGGGTTGACTCTAAAGCAGTCAGACTCATTAATGAGCCTTCTCTCACTTCTGATCTGGATTCTCTCTCTCTCTCTTCGCCGTAAGGTATCATCCCTTTCTTTCTTTTATCGCTGCTCTGATGAGTTGGCGAGTTGCATCCCTCCCCCACTGGAGAGGCCACGTAACACTCGCCAAGCGGCCTAATCTCACATGTAGTGTGTGGAAATTTGTAGCTCGTGGATTGGTCAGTGCAGCAACTGCTTCTTCCCATCTACATCCCGACTCTGGAACGCTCTTTCTCCTTCTGTCTTTCCAAATTCTTATGACCTATCTTCCTTCAAAAAGCAGATCTATCGTCATCTCAGGGCCTAATCCTCTATATCTCTAGGTCCTCAGTATTCTGACTATTTTTTCTGTCTGTTGTTTTCCTTTGTGTATCATTACCTCATCTCTGCCTTGTCCTTAACCTTTTTCTTTTCCTTCGTCATGGTGTTTTCTCGTGCCTGGGTCTTTATTGATGAGGGCAGTTTTTGCTTGTCCCGGGTCAAACTCATTAAAAAAAAACATGTATAGTGTCTCGTAAATATATATGTATATATTCTCTCGTAATAGACTTTAAGGCCAGATCTGCGTGCTTCCTTCAAGAATTAGGCCCGAATTTTGGTGTGTTCTGACTTACGTCGAAATCTGGGTTAAGTCAGCTGTCGGGAATGGAAGCCTGATGCTAAACAGGGTCTCCCTGATATTAGAATATTATTACAATGCATTGTGTGCCTTATTGGTGTCAGGTTTGAGTAGTTTAATTGTAAAGAGTGGAGTTTGCTTGCAAGATATATCTAGCTTTCATAACCTATGAACACTGGTTGTATAAGTCTACACACTATATACTCTAGGCAAAACCTTTCTAAAAGTAGACCATATATCTAATCAAAGGAAATTACTTGGTATTAAGAACTAAATATAGGAGATGAAGCTGGGCATTATTTTACTCTGCCCATCTTTTCCCTTTCTATTTAATTGTTGAAAGAAGAGGGTGTGACTGCATTGGAATGGTTAGTGAGAGTGTTTAATATATGCTTTATGTTGTCAATGGTGCCAATGGAATGGGTGATTGCTTGTATAGTGCCCCTATACAAAGGTAAGGGAGATGTGTGTGAATGCAGTAATTTTAGGGGTATAAGTTTGTTGAGTGTGGTAGGAAAAGTGTATGGTAGGATACTGGTTAACAGAATTAGAGATAAGACAGAAAATGTGATCGCAGAAGTGCGGAGTGGTTTTAGGAGAGGTAGAGGTTGTATAGATCAGATTTTTATAGTTAGGCAGTTATGTGAGAAATATTTGGCAAAGGGTAAGGATGTGTATTTTGCATTTTTGGATCTGGAGAAAGCGTATGATAGAGGTGATAAAGAGGCAATGTGGAATGTTTTGAGATTATATGGAATTAATGGTAAATTGTTGCATGCAATGAAGACTTTGAATGAGGGCAGTAGAGCTTGTGTTAGGGTAGGGAATGAAGTGAGTGAGTGGTTTCCAGCGAGTGTGGGACTGAGACAGGGATGTGTGATGTCACCATGGCTGTTCAATTTGTATATTGATGGAGTCGTAAGAGAGGTGAATGAGCGAGTGCATGGTCGAGGTTTGAGAATGGTAGATGGGGACAATAACGAGTGGGAGCTGAATCAGTTGCTGTTTGCAGATGATACTGTGGTGGTGGCAGATTCAGAGGAGAAGCTGTGTCAGTTAGTGTCAGAATTTGGAATGGTGTGTGAGAGAAGGAAGTTGCGAGTGAATGTGGGAAAGAGTAAGGTTATGAGGTGGGCAAGAAATGAGGATGGTGCTGGATTGAATGTTATTTTGAATGGAGAGACACTTGAGGAAGTTGATCAGTTTAAGTATTTAGGCTCGGTTATAGCTGCAAATGGTGAGGTGGAAGCAAATGTGTGTCACAGAGTAATGAAGGATGTAAAGTGTTAGGTGCGTTGAAAGGAGTGATGAAGAATAGAGGGTTGGAAATGAATGTTAAGAAAGTTTTGTATGAGAAAGTGGTTGTGCCAACTGTATTGTATGGATCAGTTATGGGGTATGAAAGTAAGTGAGAGTTGGAAACTAAATGTGTTTGAGATGAAATGCCTGAGGAGTATGATTGGTGTATCTCTGTTGGATAGGGTTAGGAATGAAGTGGTGAGAGCAAGAACGGGTGTTAGGAGAGAAATTGCAGGCAGAGTAGATATGAATGTTCTGAGATGGTTTGGCCATGTGGAAAGGATGGATGATGAAAGGCTGCTGAAAAAGGTGATGAATGCGAGAGTTGATGGGAGAAATGCTAGAGGGAGGCCTAGGTTTGGGTGGATGGATGGAGTAAGGAGAGCCCTGAATGATAGGAGGATGGATGTGAGGGAAGCAAGTGAGAGTGCTAGGAATAGGAATGAGTGGCGAGCGATTGTGACGCAGCTCTGATGGGTATCTGCTGTTACCACGGGGCTGCATCTTACAGAGGTAGCCCTGTGGTAGGGGCAGTAGGGGAGTTGGCAGCTGTGGCACTCCAGCAGTACCATCTGAATGGTCGCTAGCTCCCTCGTCGTTGCCCATAGAGCAAAGTAATCCCCTTATTCTTTTCTTTTTTTATGTTGGCTACCCCCCAATTGAAGGGGGAAACAGCCAAGGTAGATAGAATAAAAAGTAATAATCTGAAAAGAGGGACTGCCAGTCTTTGCTCCCCTATCCCATTTAGTCAGCTCTTACAACGTGAAAGGCATACAAGTGAGGTACTTTCAATATTCAAGATATAAAAAATAAAACCATTACTACTTACACGTCTCTACACTTGACATTAACATCTCTTTCAACACCTGCACGGCACCCAACTAGACTAGGTTCAAAAACGTTTCCTGGAGCGGCAAAAGGTAAAGGAGTTCGCCGACTGCGTCTGTGAGATCGACGTACATGAGGTCCATTGTTAATGAGTGTTCGTACACTGAAATCAATAGCAAAGTAGATTATTCTCTATTATCATAAAAAAAGAGTAAAAGTACTTAATATTAAAGGTGGTATATATTCTAATTAATATAAAAGAGAGAACACCCAATCCTGAATTTTAACTATAATTAATTAGCACTACAAATTATGAAAGTCAAGAATGGAAATAGCACCATATTATATTTGTGTAATGGTAGAATAGGTTGAAAACTTTTAGCAAAAGAAATGATGAGTTATTTTAGTACTTCAGATATTCATTTAAGAAAGTTATTACTTAACTAACAGCTTCTTTGAAACATCAGTATTCTGTAATAAATAAATATCTATGGCTTACCTGTTAAAGAAGCCATACAGTTCATGTCCAGGTGGTGCTCGTAGAGTCTTTATATTATCAAAACGACCATCTGAAATAACATCTGCTAACAACTGCCCCTCTCGTATCATTAGATTGCTCAAGTCTCCATCAACACTTCCTCCAAAATCATCAAGTGAATCAGTCCTAAAAATTGAACCATCATCATCATAGATACCAAACTGTTCCAAGGACTGATTATCAGTTACCAATGAAGGGGACTGTCCTGAAGGTATAATATGACCTGGTCTTTCTTGCGATTGTAAAGTCTGGCCTCCATGACTAAAGAAAGGACTTGCTGGTTGACGAGAAATACCAAATGATCCTTGAGAGGAACTTCCCAGACTGACTGATCCTGGTCTGTGATCAAGCGACAATTGACCTATAGTAATTGCTCCTTGATTACCAGAAGTAACCCCGTGACCACTAATCCCTGAGCTCCCCAAAGAGATTCCTTGGCTATCAACACCACTGCCAAACGTTACTGAGCCAGGTCCAAAACCATCTGAAATACCAGTTGACGGTCCTCGTATAACACTTCCTTGATCTCCCCCTACAGTGTTAATTCCTAGAGTATTAATTGGGTCTACAAAATTAGGCTGAAATGCTGGCCCACCTAGTACAGAGGCACCATTAGTCCCAGGTGCTGAAGGTATAGTACGAATAGGAGAAGTATTGTCTCGTGGAATTGGAGGACCATAAATGTTAATAAGCTCTTTAAGAGTGAACTGATCAAAAGTCTCATAACCTGCATCTTCGAGAGAAGAGCAAACACCTTGCAGTTTAGAGAGTGCAATGGTATACCAAGTGTAAGCTGGACATACCTCCGGCATCTGTAAAATATTAAACACAGATGTTTATAGATGGATAATTGTCTACAAAGTACTGGGTTCTCTAAAAGACATCTCATGTCCATTAAAGGTGTGAGATATGAAATAATGTTTTACATATAATACTATGGTAAGATTAAAATACTATATCACAATATATTAATAAATAAATTTTTTAAGTTGCAACAACTTGATAAATTCAAGTTTAACTTTTCTTCAAATAGATCTGCATGACACATGATATACTTTCAATAAAAAAGCAGTATTGAATTTGCTTAAGATACTAACCGTTCCCACTTGGAAACACCTGCCATCTTTGAATGGGACAAAAGGCAACTCACTGGGATCTTTATTTAGATTCTTACCACTGCAGGGATCTGGCACACACTCTGGAAGTCGCTTGAAGTCTTTAAACCAGAAAACCTGATTTGAAAAAAGATAACAGTTAGCAAATTATGCTTAAGAAAATTTAAAAGTTGCTCTAAAAATGAGATGTACTGAACAGGCTTCTTAAACAAAATGTCCAGAAAAAGAATATGCTGAGAATATTACTCTCAACTTGAATCTTTCTCACAATATAACATACATAATAATATTTTTCACCTCTCCTGGAGGACATGTGTTTGCCATTGTTTGACCCAAAAGAGGCTCGCACACATCATCATCATAATCATCGTCTCCCTCGTATGTTCCAGTAGGACACTGACATATTGGAGTGCCAAAAGCTGTGGCATATAGTTGGCGGCCAGCTGATAAAGGGAAAAATCAGACAGGAAACTAGTTTAAAAAGATATATACATATGCTGGAAGTATACACATCCCACAAATCTTAATATGAAAACATAAAAGATCAAGTAAGAAAGCATAGGAACAACAGCATATATACATAGCACCACGTAAAATAATAACTACTATCTGAGGTCTTATAGCTCTATATAACAACTATTTCATTGCAAACTTTTCCAGCAAGTTAAAACTGGGTGTTCCATCTGTTGCAATGGAGGTTCTAAATAAAAAGCATACCAAAATACGTAAAGAATATACAGTACTGAGAATTCTCCAAAGTCATGCTTTAACCGAGATCTTTCATTTAAATACATCCATTAAAAACATCTACCACTTTATCTACATATTATCATGAGCATCAAATAAAGAACCACCTTCCCACAGAAAGGGGCACAGAAAAAACTGATTATCCAAGTTGTGTTCTCCAAAAACACTATTAATATTAATACAGTATTCGCTTTTGCAAACATTACCACATACTATATCCTAAACCTCACATTTTTCCATGTAAGTGCTTCAAAACGCTTACTTTACTCAATATGTCTGCAAAATAAACTCCCAATCCAAGCTTAATTATCTTAATTATTTCCAACATACTGCCAAACATGATGTCTCATCGAGACAACTCATATGGGTACCAGATTCCCTCATTCCCAAATCTTGATTTTTTGTATGGATGAAATACTTTGACTATTACAAGATCTAGTAGCTCTCTCTTCAAATTCATAATCGAATTTCATCAAGCTTGGTTATTTTATCCAATAATCCCTTATACCTCCTTCTAAATCTCCTTTCTAAAAGTACAATATATTTACATCTCAAGCTCTTTAGCTCAATGTTTATTCTAGATATAATTATAACAATGGATGTCAGTCTCCTTTATTATTCAATGCATATTTTGAATAGTAATTGCATCACTGATTCCTTCTGGAAGTTATCATATTATGAAGAGTATGTTAAAAAATTATGATTTTTAAGCTTTAGGGTATCATAGACTAGTATCTCGTTCCCAAAATTTACGGACACAGTCGTTTGCAAACAAACAAACATAACCACAAGAAAAACTATGACAACTTTTTTAATTTTGGTATTTATTTCTATTTGATTCTTCAGAATATGGCCTAATTTGTATCATCCAATATTCCAATTTGCCGCCATAAAAAATTTCTGGAATTTGTCTTTTCAATTAACCTACACTGTAGTTTCAACACATTTCATGTACCACTCCGATGTACAGTACTCCCATAACCCAAATTCATTATAACATCTTTACTTGCATATGTAAAAGTAATAGAAAAGAAAATACTGAAACTTAAGGGACAGTTCCTTATTTACACTTACAATACAGCAAGTCTCTTTTCCACACTTATGAGAAAAAATATTGGATTATCCTCATTTTATATTTCATATATGCATAAAAAACGGGAATAATCTCACTAGTAAGGAAGGCAGCCAAGTCAATGCACATAATGCACAGCAAACCAACTCATCCCATTTCTCACATATCCTTTCCTTGGGGATAAAGGGTTGCCACGATTCCAGCCTCCACCATGCTTGGGTCACAAACAATGTAGGTGGGAGAAGACTCAGCTGCCATGGGAAATGACAGCCATAACTAGCTCATTCTCACCATTTCATCGCATAACAAATCCCCCCCCCTTGTATCTACCCATCCCAGTGAACAGTACTGAGTAGCTGTGGATAATTCCAGTGGGTCGTGTCAACTTTCACAATGTCCATCAAACCATCCTTATGTCATGCACTCTCTCTCTCCTGCTCCAATGACATACCAAATGTATCAAATGCTCTTTATACCTCATTAATCCATCTCTTAAGTGGTTTTCTACTGAGTATCATTTCACATATCACATCTAAGCTGTTCATTACAATGCTCGTAATGCTTATAAGCTTTGAAGAGTAAAGGGAAGAGAAAACAAAGTGCTAAAACTTCACATATCACACCAAAGCTGCTCATTACATTGCTCGCAATGCTTATATGCTTCAATGAGTGAAGGGAAGAGAATACAAGGAGAGCTAAAACTTCATATATCGCATCTAAGCTGTTCATTACATTGCTCGCAATGCTTATAAGCTTCGATGGGTAAAGGGAAGAGAATACAAGGAGAGCTAAAAGTTGAGATGCTGTTAATGCAATAAAAAAAACTTGCAAAGGCATTATTCAGATTGGCAAATACGGGGGAACAAACAAAACTTAAAGGTAATTATATGCAATGCCAAGAAAGCTGCAGTTGCAACAAGAGATATAAAAAAAATTAAAGTTGCTGAAAGACCCTCAAAATATTTCAGAGTATGGACCAGAATTTACTGCAAAAAAAATTAAATGTTCTTAATAAGTAACACTCCCAAATAGAAATAAAAACAAAAATACTTTGACAAAACTAAAACATAATTTACTGGTTGAGCTAAAGGGAGAGCATACAAACCTACTATATTTTTTGAAGTGAGAAGTAATATTACCCTGATATGCCCTCTGACCTTTCCTCCCTTCCAAAATTATATCTCTTTCGACAAACTAACTAGGGAGGATAAAATGCTAGGGAGTCACTGCATCTATTCCAAAAACTAAAATCCAAATTTAATCAAGGAGACTTTATATAATTGACTATATAATTATATGATGATAATTATGGTGATCATTTTTTTATACATTATATCATTAAATAATATTACAATACCATCAATTAAGTTTTTCTCTCCTGATTTTTTTCCTTAATATCTTAATATTAAAAAACGTACTTTAAAAGTTAATCCAAAAAGTATTACAGTATTCCTAACAAAGGGGAAACCCCCCACCCAAAAAAAACAAGGTACCATCACAATAACTGCCCATCAATTAACCAATAAAAACTTTAGCATCTCTCTATTAACATTTTCTCTCTTTCCTCCTTAACAAATGGATCACATGAAAATAACATTTATGGGCATGGTAAGAAAAAAAAATAACTAAAAGAGACTTGGCAATCAATTTGTGCTGGGATCCAAAAAAATACTAAATTTTATTCTTTACTACCATTCCAATCTTCACCATAAAGCACTTCATACCCTATGTTAACTAAGCGCGGTCCAATATATTTTTCTTACCTGGGCAAAGTTCAAGAGACCGAGGATCATGACATTTCTGGTCACTATAAATGAAGACTCTATCTGGAGCACAAAGTCTCTGGGCACAGAATGGCTTCATGGTCAATGGGTCCAAAATAATGTGTTCAGTTATGCTGCAAGGACCCCGAGTCAAAAGCCTGTAACAATTTCCATCAGGCATCTCCACTTTATCTCTGGGACAAGAATCTAAAGAAAGGTCATTTCCTCCTAGAAAAAAAAATAGATAAACAATTAACATCCATAAACCGCCTATCTCTAATTTGATATAACTTACTATAAAGGTTTCACTGATATCCGAGTAATAGACTTTTCATATCCAATTATATAATGGTACAAGCGAGGCCAATTTTAAACATTTCTATCGGCCTTCTTTTTAAGAAGGCAAAAATATGAAATATATATTAACACTGAGCAAATGATTTACAAATATGGTTAGAAAAAAGTTCTGTTCCAGACAACAAAACAATACTAATACCAATTTATTGCAAATTGAATTTATTACAGATATAGAGTAGCATGTCTCTAAACAAAAAAAGCTTACCTGTATATAGAGCAATAGAGGTTGGGATAGGAGGATTCAAGAGATCACCAGGAGCCCGTTTATGGATTCGTTTCTTAGTGCCCTGGGAATACAAATTAGGGGGATAGTATACTAAGTGAATGGAAAGTAATTAGTAATTTTTCCCTAGTAGACCGCAGTAGGGAAGTGGTTAGAGCACTCATCTCAATGAGTGACAAACCTGCAGGGTCTTAGAAGGGGCATCCAGCTTTCATTCCTCAGCTCCAGCCTGTCAGTGTCCACCCCCATATAATTGGAGATTAATAGTAACATATAAACGACAAAAAATACTATGTGAATGAGAAATAATATTCATTTTCCCTTTCGGTGTGGGAGTGAAGTCTCCGCCCCTTGCGTGTTTTGGATACTCAGAAACATCGCAATAATCACCAGATGTAGAGGAAATAGAAGTCCACCTTCGTGTTAACTTACATGCTCAAATAGACAGTTTCTTGGAAGGAAAGCTGGAGGCTAGCATCATTAGATGCAAAGAAAGTATTTGAAAAGAGGTGAGGACTTAAGGACTGATATAAACCTATGGTTACTTTCATTCATCCATTCATTTATTTCATTTTATGACTGAAAAAACTTCGTTTATTACAGTAGTGGCCACCCTTTTAACTTAATTAAGATATGTCTCAATTATATATATATATATATATATATATATATATATATATATATATATATATATATATATATATATATATATATATATATATATATATATATATATATATATATATATATATATATATATATATATATGTATATATATATATATATATATATATATATATATATATATATATATATATATATATATATATATTTATACATACGTGCGTGTATATATATATATATATATATATATATATATATATATATATATATATATATATATATATATATATATATATATATATATATATATATATACACACACACACACACACACACACATATATATATATATATATATATATATATATATATATATATATATATATATATATATATATATATATATATATATATATATATATATATATAATAATAATAATAATAACCCTTCATCTGATGAAAGGAAAATATAAAAATACAGTAATAATTGCCCCTAAACTATGATGGCTAGGAGAGGCCTTAAATCTCTGGTCAGCAACATCTCCAAAGTAAACTTGCATCAGAGACTAAGATTTCCATTATGGCACTTTTGGTCAAATGATGTTCTTACCTGTTCACTGGCTACTTTGGAGTTTAGAATGAAGGGGAAAACTCCCAAAAGAAACACAAAAGTAAATGTAACTCTAGCCATTCTCTCGTCAATTTACTGAAAGAAATAATGAGAAAATAAAAAGATCAAACAATATACAAAATATTAAAACCTACTTCACATTACGACTTTCTGGATATGACAAAATTAAATAAGCTCTCACGAGATCTGTATGCTTCTGAAGAGTTTAAAAGTCATAAATACTTATATGAACTTCATATTAAATAAAAACATCAATTCATATATAGAACAACATACTAAACAAGAATACTTTCAGAACCGGTTTTGTGCTTACTTTCAAATTCTCAACGGCGAGGATACTCTTCGCTTTCAACTGGTTCTTCCCTGTTCACTCAAAGATTCAGTTCCTGAGAGAAAAAAAAATAAAATGAGATTTAAAAGACTGGTAGTGTTACCGAAGCAAGAAAAACAATTTGTACATTATATATATATATATATATATATATATATATATATATATATATATATATATATATATATATATATATATATATATATATATATATATATATATATATATATATATATATATAATTGCAACAGCATTTTTTCTTAAGGATTACTGCAGATAAATGTCCTATAAATGTAAATACATATGAGTAGCTAAGATAAAATTCAAAGTAATATTAGAAAGTCAATAAAAAAGATTAAACCCTCAACTGGTTTTGTGTTTGCTTTGAATGTAAACACACAAGTGTAGCTGTAAAGAAAAAAGTAATCACCAAACTCAAGAATGAGCCAAAACTTTTTTTTCCTCAATATTCAGTTTGAAGCAGAAAAATAGTAGCCAAAAACGAAAACAACATGAACGACTGACTGGGAAGCCGAGAAAAAAAACATACACTATATCCAAGAAAATCATAGGGTCCAACAAGGACATCAGAGCCTCATAAATAATGAAAATAAGAAGTCAAATTTACACTGGACATTTATCACCACCACAAATGAAAATGTTTTTTTCATTAGCTTGGGTTTGACTATAATCGCAATGAGTATCTTCACACACAGTTGACAAATAAAATGCTAATTATTAGGAAAGATTTTGTTACCTAAGCAAGGCATGGTATCCTTACTGAGACAAAATCATAAATATTTCCAAAAGCAACACAAAACAAGTAAAACTCACCCGTTACGCATGAGGATTATGTCTTTTCCACATCATAAAAAGTAAGCTTCAGTAATAAGTACAAAGAAAAATTTAAAAAATCTCACTTAATGTTCATATTAAGCACATGGCTCCCAGGGAAATCCTTGTGGATGGACGTAAAACTCATAATCTAAGACATTAAGTGAAACCATGAAATCCCCCCATATGTCGGGGATTAGAGATGAGAATAAATCTACAATGCGAGGTCAATGGGGACTTTCAGGGAATTCCACCTTCTCATACTCGTGAATGGAATATAAACAAAGGAGTAATAAGACATTCCACCAATTCCTCTTTTGACAATTCAACTGGTCACTGTGTTACAATATCGTGATAAGGGTTTTGGGCTTATCGTTAAGACATTTGCAGTCTCTCTCTCTCTCTCTC
>JAXCGZ010004998.1:0-23057 GCA_037179515.1 Halocaridina rubra | reverse complement strand
GTTCATTGGCTTAATGATATTACCGTTAAAATTTATATGAAGATTGTCATCAACTTCTGATAATAATTGTCTGGATCCGATAAGAATAGATTGGGTTTTAGTTTCATTAAGTAACAGACCATTTTTTAGAAAGTAACGTTTAGCCATATACAAAATTTCTTCTGCTCTACGAATAATATTTTCTAAATCATTAATTTCTCCTTCAATTAAGATTTGAGTATCGTCAGCATATTGAATGACATAACAGTTAGGTAAATATTTTACTAGATCGTTTACATATATTAGAAAAAGTATAGGTCCTAGGATCGATCCCTGAGGGACCCCAAACAATACCTTCTTGGAACTTGAAACTGTATCTTTTATTCTGACTGACTGGTAGCGGTTTTTTAAATAGTTCTCGAACCAGCTTGGGTCAATGTTCATTTTTTTTGCATTTTTCTAATAATATACTATGGTTTACACTATCAAAAGCTTTAGAAAGATCGAGTAGTAGTAGCAATGATATTTTCTTATTATCTATATTTTTGTATATTTCATCTGATATTTTCAATAAGGCAGTTTCAGTTGATAATTTTGGCCTGAAACCGTGTTGACTTTTTGCAATAAGTTTATTTTTTTCAAGAAACTCACTTAACTGATTTGCAACAATCTTTTCAAGTATCTTTGATAAAATTGGTAGTAAAGAGATTGGTCTATAGTTAGAGACGTCGTCAGGATTTCCATTTTTAAAACCAGGAATTACATGGGGATTTTTCCATAAATCTGGGTAGATATTGGTAACTATGGAAGTATTGATTATTACCGTCAGATAATAAGCTATTACAAATAATGAATCTCTAATAAAACGAAAACAAATTCCATCTGATCCATATGCATTAGAGTCTTTCAGATTTTTTATTACTAAGATTACTGTATTACAATCTACTGTAGTAGGGTTAAAGACATCAGTACTTCTATTGAATGCACTATGTTCTTCCAAATTTACATTATTATTATTATTGCTACCATCATCACTATTATCATTACCATTACTACCACCATCATTATTATTTACACCATTATCAACATTTCTATTATTATTACTACTACCATCATCATTATTATTACCACCATTACTATTATTGATTTCATTTATTATTTCTTTTTTTGTTTTTTCAAAGGTTTTTTTCCCCACTTCAGCGAAAAAATTATTGAACTCTTCTGCTTTAGCACTTACATCTACCTCATCGGGTATAATTGATATGTTACTACTTTTATTACAGTTATTGGAAAGCATGGTTTTAGCAATTTTCCATGTATCAGAGATATTGCCTTTAGCGTTTTGAAATTCATTTTTGTAATACTGTTTCTTACTGTTACTTAATAATGATTTTACTTGTTTCTTATGCTCTGTAAACTTTTCTCTTAAAGGGATATTATCTCTTTGTAGTTTTACTTCATTTTGTAGTTTGTCTCTTTCTTTCATAATGTTTTTTATGTCATCTGTTATCCAAGGAGCGGGGGGACGAAATATTTCTCTTGTCACGAGTGGTGCACATCGATCTATACATGATGATAAGACACTGGTTAAAATTCTTACTTGTTTATTTATATTATCGGTATATAGAATTTCATTTAATTTATGTACTTCATTCATAAGTAAACTACAAAGTAATTCTTGTGAATAATTTCTTAAGCATCTGAATGTTTTAAAGATTGGTTGTCTCTTTGGTTTGCGAATATTTAGGGACGTTACAATTTCCTCGTGGTCTGCTATAGGGCTTGGCATTACGTCACACTTAGTTATCATATGTTTGGAGTTTGTTATTACTAGATCGATTTGGGAAACTGAAGTGGGAGTGATTCTAGTTGGTTTATTTATAATCTGTTCTAGATTTAAATTCTTAATAAGTCTACTCATTTTATTTTCTCTTTTTAGTTGATCATCATTAAAATCGCCATATATAAAAACTGGTTTGTTTTTTAAAATTATCTCCTTAAAAACGTCCAAAATATAGCTAAAGGAGGTTACCGAGGCTTTGGGGTGGCGGTACACGCAGCCTATGATAATAGAAGGAAACTTTTTATGTTGGACAGAGATCCATTTATCTTCCACTCCTTCGTGCTTCTCAGTTTCAAGATTTAGTTCAGTGGCCTTCAAATAATTTTTAACATATAAACATACACCTCCACCTCTACCACTGTCATAGCGATAAATATTATATGAAGGAATATTAATAAATGCATTATTAATTGACGGATACAGCCATGATTCGCTAATGCAAAGAACATCAATATTTTCTTGTACAAGCTTATGTTCAATTTCTAGTATATGGGATAACAGGGATTGTGCATTTATATGTACGACAGATAATCTATCATTATATTTACAAGTAACTTTCACATCGACAGCAGTAACAGCAACAGCAGGAGACGAGGTATTACCATGTTTCATTGGGGTGGTATCCATAGTCATAGTTGTAGTTTCGACTGTATGATTCTGCTGGGAATTCATCATTGTAGTGTGTTCTGGGGTTAGCCCATGGATCCTGGTGTCTGTACCTGCCGTTGGATGTGTAATGCTGGTTTGAGTACGTGCCGTGGTATGATCGGGCCTTCCCAAAGTTTGTATGCCTAGGTGAGTGTCTAGGGTTGTAAGAGCCATCACTCCAGGAGAAGTCTCTTGTGCTTGGACGGCGATAAGAGAGGTTTGTATCGTGTCTCTTTCTGTAGTCTCGCATATAGGGGATTGTTCCATTTGCTCTTTGCTGTTTATTTTGGTATGACCATTGTTTGCTCCCACGAAATGGCTGGACACTTGTGCCTGTAGGCCATTGATTCAGTTTGTAAGGCACATATTCAAATCCTTTCGATATCGTTATTGCGAAGGAAACCCAGTTTGGTGTGCGATAAGGCATTTTTAAGGTATATGATTACTTATTCTTGTTCTTCAGCTCAAGACTTTTCAATAGGAGTACTCTACGAGTCTGCTCAGTAAGCAGGGGTTAGAAGCAAAAAGAAAGGCCCAGAGGAATCTTCAGTTTTTCGACATGGACTATGGGGAACACAGTTCCAGGTCAACAAGACGAATCATAACAATTTCTGCTACTGGTTGACCAAACCAGTTCATCTTGGTGCCAATCTCAAAATCGGATCATTGGAGATGGACAATATCAGGAAGGACACCCAACTATATATATTCAGGCCAAAGCAACGACTGGTCTCCAAGAGGTCAGTGAAAAACTGCGACGCCGTATAAACAGGGGAAAACCTGAGCTAGAGAGATGAACCACCACAAACTTTCAATTGGCAATTCCCGAAGTCAGTCTCCCCGTAGTGGATTGTAAGATGTCTGGACTCTTAAGGGGGGTACAGACGATCATTATTACTGTCAGTAAAAATACTGACACTATTCTGGAGGTGTGATGTTTATTGGTGTGTTAGTACCTTCATGGGCAGAGGATGAATGCGATCAATCCTCAGATTATAATTATTCTAAAGAAAAAAAAGACGCCAGCAGCAAATATATACAAGATATAAGTAACAATGGCTGTTTAAAGAAAAATACACAAATTATGTGATACTATTTTTGTGGCTGTTTGTCGTTCTGTGTCACTATTAATTCCCTTTCGGATGGGGATGAACACAGACCGGTAAAGTTGGGAATTAAGGCTGGATATCCTATTTACCGTCCCACCATGTGATCGATCCTGGGTCTGTTACTTCCCGAGTTGGGCGTTTTGACGACTGCGCTACCGCAGGGATAATAATGATGCGAAATTCATGATACTACTTATTTAATGCAATGCAATCGAATGTTGACCTTCGCCATTTCGCATTTGATGCCCAATAATGGCTGAAAACAAATATATTCTCACCTTTGGCTCTCAGTAAACAACAATTTTTTTTTTTAATGATTGTGACACCAGGACGGGCCAAAAATAAAAATTATAAAATAAAACAGCCCTCATCGGGCCTGGGCACAAAGAATACATAAAGTAAAGAGAAACAGAGATGGAGAGTGTAATGACTTGTCAGATGTGACGGGATAATAAAAGATGTGTGATTGTTATTGTGCCCTTTGTTGCATCCTTTTAAATATGCAATGAGACGCTGTACAATATGTTTCTATTTAATTCAACTGACATCACACTACGCACACTCATTGGTAGCACAGATACCGGAAAAAATTAAACTCTAGCCTCCCACCTCTAAAATATATAAATATAAAAAAAGAATGATGTAAAAAATATAAATTTTGGAACGGACAATATACCTAGATCCATACAAACAAAATACATCAACTATATAATAAATGAAATCTTAGAATACGTAACCATAACACCCCAACCCACACACACATACAAACCAAAGAATAAAGAATGTGAATTTCCAGGCCGAAGAATATAACAAAAACCAACCTCATAATCTGCGACTGCCATCTTCCAATCAAGACGATATTGATGGGCTTCAATATAACGTAGCACCACCTATTCACATCAGATAAGTGTGGAATTCGAAGGCAGTTCCATTGAGTCTTCCCACTCCATCATGTTTTATCTCAATGACTGGTGCCCATTCCAATGAAGAATATACGATGCTTCCCTGTTGCCATATACAGAGGGCGAGCACTTGCACATATAATATCAAACCACTTCACGTTCTTCAATGAGCGCTGGCGATATTCTCTGCATTCTAATTATTATTAAGACTAGCTTTCGCACATGACAAATTCGCTGTAATTTTTACATGCCTTGTATCCTGGGTGCGTAAGTCAGCGTGTAGGTGCATGCGTATATGTTTGTGTGTATGCATGAGTGCATGCGTGTTCGCCAGTGTGCGGGAAGTTGTTTCAAATCCTCTCTTTAAAAACTGAACTATGTCCGTCCCTCAGCGTGTAGGTGCACACGTACGTGTGTGGGTGTTTGTGCGCGCGCGTGCGTGCATGTGTGCATGAGCGTGTGAGTGTTCGCTAACGTATGGGCCCCTCTTTCAAAAACTGAAATATGTGCGTCCGTCAGTGTGTGCATCTTTTTGAAAGGATTGTGGTGTGTACGTTATTTAAGAATAAAATTAAAATAATTCTAGAGAGAAAACATATTTTGATGGAAGCGTTAATCGAGTAACAAACAGATCAATGGCAGAGAATCAAGACACACCCAGGAGACTTTTTTTTTTTAATGTTACTAGTGGGTGTGCATGTATGTGAGTGTGTACGTTTATGCATACGAACGAAACCTTATTTTTATCTCCATTAGTAATACTACGAATTTTGAGATGAAATTTCTTGAAAGGTAAAGATATCAGTCTGTCTGTAGTTTTCGACCTTAAATTTAACCTCTTCACAAACAGCGACATCCGGTAAAAATAAAAATGAATACAATGAAATAAAAAAAAAACAAATTATATATATATCCTCACCGTATTCCCTGCGTGTCGTAAAAGGCGACTAAAAGTAGACGGGGCGGGGGGACTGGGAATCCCCCCCTGGTACCAACCTCCTGTGAGACGTCAAAGAAGAAGGGGAGTGGGGGGGAGAATAACTTCTCCCCAAACTGTTTTCCTTTTTTGATGTCGGCTACCCCCCAATTTAAGGGGGAAACAGCCAAGGTATATGTATGTATATATAAAATGATGTGAAATTCTATATACATATTAAATAAGTTCCCAATACATATATACCAAATTTCTAGAAAATTACTACCACCCCTATGAATTTAAGAATATTACTATTTATTTGACAGAGATACGAGAATTTGAATGTGTGCGCTTTGACTAGGCCACATCTTAACATGGGGTACTTCCGCCACTACATAAACACGCACAGAAGACCTGCATATTGCCTTTCATCAACGCCAGAAATCTTAGCGATCACTTCTTCATCAATGACCTCACACATGTTATGGTGTCTTAACAACGAGTGCTGCAATAACAGGGCTAATACCCACGGAAGGCCATTGTACCTATTCTTCCGCCTAATAAACTCTGATGCAGAGAAGCTATGCATAAAATTTAAGACTTCCTGGATGCGAGCTCAGTTCTGATCATCTATTAAAAAAAAAAAAAAAAAAAAAAAAAGTTTCCTTTATAAGTTTCTTGTAAGAATTTCTATGAATCTCCAGTCAAGTTGTCCAACTAATTTTGTCCTTGTCAAAACTTTCAGATTGTCATCATTCAAGATTAACAGAAGAAACGCAGTGGTTGGAGCATTCGACTCGGGAAGTCACACCCCGTGTTCGACCCCATCGTAGGGCGTTAAAAAGGGTATTCATCCTTAATTTCCCAGCTCCAACCTGTCTGTGTCCGCCCCCACTCGAATGGGGATGAACAAAGATATATGAGAGAAAAAAAAAAGCCCACAGCATGGCGTGTGTGTGTGTGTGTGTGTGTGTGTGTGTGTGTGTGTGTATATATATATATATATATATATATATATATATATATATATATATATATATATATATATATATATATATATATATACATACATACATACATACATACATACATACATACATACATACATACATACATACATACATACATACATACATACATACATACATACATACATACATACATACATACATACATACATACACACACACACACATACATACATAATATATATATATATATATATATATATATATATATATATATATATATATATATATATATATATATATATATATATATATATATAGTGAGTGAGTGAGTGAGCTTTATGGTTATTGTTTAAGGGGTGTGCTACAACACCCACCAACTTATATTGGATATTGTGGTATATCAAACAAGAAGTATTTCGCTACTTCTATAACACCTACTTCACTCTTTAATTCACTTAAATATCTTCCTGAGTTTAAGTCCTTCCTTGGGTTTCGCTTTCAGCTCTTCGTCCCATATTCCCAGCCGCTGCCGGGTCATAGGGAATAACTCGGTCCACTTTTGAACCGCCTTGGAGCGAGGCGATCTTCTAAGAACGAAGACAAAGTTAGTGCATCTTGAAGTTCTCTTTTCACGAGATAAGAGTCTTGTTATCTCCTTTGATTCCACTTTCAGTCATTGTTATCACGAAAGGCGAACTTTTCCTTCCCATCCCATAAACATATTTCTTCCACTGCAATTATCAAATGGACCTGTATGTCTCTAAGTTTCCCGAAAGGTCATCATCATAAATTCCATTTTTATACAGAAAGTTTGAAGCCTACTTAAAGCAATCTCTGTCGTGTTTTCTGTCGTTCTAGAATTGCTCTCACGAAAGTTGCAGATTTTTCAACGAAACAGAATCATCATTTCTTCTGCCTGGTAACACACCAGGGTACGAGTATAAGGTATTTTTGTCTTTGGCAAAAAAGGGGTATATACTGGGTAAAAAATATATGTTGATGAACTCAATTTTTTTATATTTATCCAGATAACTGTACATGGGGACATGTGCACATGGGCACTCCCAGTGATACTGCAGTTGATAAACATTTCAATCTATTTGGTTATGTATAAATAAAATATTAATAGAATTTGCAAGTAATTTTAAATATCATAGCAAGTAATTAATAATAAAATATAGTGTAATAACTGATTGATGGCAAAAGAGCACTCTGCGATTATTAATTAAGAGTAATATTTTCATGGCTTACTAAAAGAGCCTTTAGCTACCACATTTCTTCGTATATAATGCACTGCCGTATATTACTATGCATTTATACAACAAAGTTATCTAAAAAATAAAGGAGTTGCTATATCACATGTGAATGTTCGCAATAAGACTAAATTCTACTGTACACAGGTTATCGGAAGAGCTTTTCATTAACACTTGTGTGGCCAAAATTTCACTCCCCAAAGGCTATCAGTAGAACCTCTTCTCCTGATACCAATAGGAAAATGAGGAGTGACCAAAGGATGTCCCTAATAAGTTTTAGTCTCTAAAGGGGGGTTTACACGGTCAAACTGTTCGTCGAACGCGGTTCGACAGACAAGTGTTTGAAGTGATGTTCGAACGTGTGAACGGGGTATTTGGTTGTCAAACACCTTCGACAAACGTGTTCGACAACCAAATACCCCGTTCACACGTTCGAACATCACTTCAAACACTTGTCTGTCGAACCGCGTTCGATGAACAGTTCGACCGTGTAAACCGCCCTTAACAGCTCAGCAGGTAATGGGAGTATATCATTCAATGGGCTGAGTCATTGGGAACAGCATACTTACAGATTCAATATTCAAAAGGAAAATAACTTTCGTTTTCTTGTTTGGCTCATTAAAGAAAGACTTAACAGAGTTCCCTAGATAACCTCCAAAACATATAAACAAAAATATAAAAATGTCTAACAAAAATTATAAAAAAAATCCATAAAACAATAAAAAAAAAGATCATTTTCGAAGCTTTTTTTTTTTCTTAATGCACAAAAACGGAATTGTTTCATTATACGTTCTCTCTTGAAGTAGTATCCAACTGCGCGGCAAGAATTAGCGTAGTTCAAAACCTAGGAGGATAAAATTTGCGCTCTGCTTAATTAAGGAAATTAACTTTCTTCCTAATTATTTCAACTAATTTGCTAGTACATATTGAATCACCTCATTAGAACCATTTCTTAAAAAATTATGAGTAGGTACAAGATATAATGAAGATCCAATATATCCGTTAAAAGATTTCTTCTTCTTCTTCTTCTTCTTCTTCTTCGTAGTAGTAGTAGTAGTAGTAGTAGTAGTAGTAGTAGTAGTAGTAGTAGTAGTAGTAGTAGTAGTAGTAGTATCATATAACTGCATATAACCCACACCTGCGTCAAACAGTACCATAGTCATATAACACAAACCTAGTGTTAATTGGCAACATACTGTAGTAACACCGCTTCACGTGATTCTGAATTTCATGTGGCCGAAGAAAGCCAATCTCGGTAATACTGCCACCCCCTTGACATTTCGAGAATAGCGCCTGGACTGCATCACTGAAATTCCAGGTTCACCTCCTCAACTTGGTCAAAACGTCTTCAGTCTAAGAAATTGAAAGGAGAGGGTAGTGGCGTATCAATGTAATGGCTCCAATCAACTCACAAGTTCAGGTATTGATTACCCATTTCAGTAGAATGAGGTAATCATATTTAAGACTTTAATTAGTTTTATTATCCTTGCAAATACAGTCTAATAATATATATATATATATATATATATATATATATATATATATATATATATATATATATATATATATATATATATATATATATATATATATATATATATATATATATATTTAATTTTTTTTATTTTTTTTTATTGTGACACCAGGACGGGCCAAAAATAATATTTATATATATAAATCAACCCTTATCGGGCCTGGACACGAAGAAAATTATGATTTGTCAGATGTGAAGGGACAATAAGACATGTGTAACGAATATCCAAGAATATTCAGTGTTGATGTAGGCATAGAAAAAGAACCATAACTGAAGGAAGACTTAACCTCGAACTGTCCTGGACAGTCTTAGTTAAGTTCACAAGACCCTTCAGCTGTAGTATTGCAACGGGCGGTTGGTGCGCGCACACACACACACACACACACACACACACACACACACACACATATATATATATATAAAATGGCAACAATCCCCTTGTAATGGGGTGGCCGACTCAAAGCACACATTCACCAGAAGCCAAATATACCTCGACCACTCCTTTATCCCTTTGGGGATAAAGGGATATCTTTACCTCTGCATTTATGTTTCACATGAATCCAAATATGGTCATTTTCCTTAATACTGATAAAGATTGTCTACTACGTTTCTAAAATAAAATACTGTAAATATAAAGTAGAAGGAGTCTCTCATAATTTAATTCACAATCGTATTTTAATGCCTAAACCATTTTTCTTCAAAGACGATTGCATGCTAAGAATAATCACGGATTTGTTTTTAAGCAGTACATTCTTATTTTTAAGTAAGAAAAAAAAATCTGCTCAGGGCTTCAATGAGAAAATTGTGAAAAAGGCAACACTCACTCCCTAAAAAAATAAAAAATAAAAATAAAAAGATGAAGTCAGGGCTTCAATGCTAGAGAAGTGAGGTAACGGGATTTATTCAGCGCCTACTATCAAAGTTCAAAGGCTTCTGTTTGCGTTCAAAGCTATGACCAAAGGTATCCTTTTCGCTGGAGAGAGGTTTTCTATTGTGAGAAGCTGCCTGTCTTCATCTCCTCTTACATGACTTGGTTGGATCCCGGAGACCTTGAAGTTTATTGCTCAAATATTAAGTTTTTTTTATGATTATGTTTGTCGACAACTTGACACAATGGCAACTTTTTATCTATCTCTTTTCCCAAACATATATCAATTTTACAATACCCTTTGATGATCAAAGGATGAACGTTTTGTCACAACAACAAAAAACGGTGTATGATATTCGTCATTCCAAAGTGTTCCAAATTCTTCGTTACCTAGAACCTTGAAGGAAAAATGGCAGGGAGAGTAGAGTTTCTCAAGCCAGAACTCCAGGTCAACTTAACAGGTTCAGCGAGTATGCTTTCTGAAAATAAAGTCAGCGGTATCATAAATTACGAACTTCAAAAGCTCTCCCTTCGAAATAGGATAAAAATGCCCACCCTACACCAACATGCTTTCTAGATATATTTGAAGGTGAAAAAAATATATGTTGGAACCAGCAAACAACTAAAAAAAAAACCACACAAATAATATATATATATATATATATATATATATATATATATATATATATATATATATATATATATATATATATATATATATATATATATATATATATATATATATATATATTAGGAATCCATATAGCCTCTAACTTGTCTTGGAGGAATCACATAATCCGAATTTCTAAATCTTCATCCAAAAAATTGGGGGTTTTGTTTCGTTTTCGTCATTACTTTTCCTCTTTGCAGTTATTTAAAATTTACAAAGGTCTTATCCGCCCCTGCTTAGAATACTGCTCACACATCTGGGGTGCTTCTTCCTTTACTTATCTTCTTGATAGGGTTGAATCTAAGGCAGTCAGACTCATTAATGATCCTTCTCTTACTTCTAACCTGGATTATCTCTCTCTTCGCCATAAGGTATCTTCTCTTTCGAATTTCTATCGCTACTACTTCCATCGCTGCCTTGATGAGTTGGCGAGTTGCATCCTTCCCCCACTGCTGAGGCCGCGTAACACTCGCCAAGCGGCCTCATCTCACAGGTACTGTGTGGAGATTTGTAGCTCGCGGATTGGTCGGTGCAGCGACTGTTTCTTCCCATCTACCTCCAGACTCTGGAACTCTCTTCCTCCTTCTGTCTTTCTTAATTCTTCTGACCTTTCATCCTTCAAAAAGCAGATATATCGTCATCTCAGAGCCTAGTCCTCCATATATCTGGGTCCTCTGTACTTTGACTGTTTTTTTTTTCTGTCTGTCGTTTTCCTTTGTGTGACATTGCCTCATCTCTGCCTTCTCCGTAACCTTTTTCTTTTCCTTCGTCTAGGTATTTTCTCATGCCCGGGCCTTTATTGATGAGGGCAGTTTCTGCCTGTCCCGGTGTCACTAAAAAAAAAAAAAAAAAAAAAAAAAAAAAAAAAAAAAAAAAGTGTGTGTGTGTGTGTGTTAAAAAACCTGGTTAAAATATATAATACAAGAAAAATTGCAATTATGCATTTTCTAATACAAACAAATATCTCTCTCTCTAAAACACATGCAGAAATACACTCACAATCACACACACACATTAAATACAGCACATATAAACAGCCAGACACATATACTTCTTCATATAATTAAAAGACATGCTTTCGACATAAACAGTATAATAATCATAATGAAATGTTACAATATGTTAAACAATTCCTAGAGAAATACAAGATCATAAAAACATGAAAGAAAGAAAATTTGCGCATGGTGGGTGCAATGGTGCATGACAGCTGCTATCACTGCCACGCACGGCATTACAGCCAAGTTATAAAACTTTTGTTCATATTAATTTTGAATTAATAAAAGAGTCAAGAACAACGCAGACAGACAGACGTTAATTAAAATATCATTCCGTGCATAGACTGTTCTGCCGGGAGATGTTGCAGACAAAACGAATGTTTAGGATGATAAACAAGCTTATCGCATGAGAATTATACGTTTGTTTAGATAAAAGAAGTAGGGCATAATAACTAATTACTTACTTCTTATTTTACTGAGTTATTCAACTAACTCTCCATTTATCTCATTTTTGTTATCGTTCGATTATAGTGTTGTCTAAACGAAAGAGGCCATTTAGCAATGCAAGAAAACGGCACCAGTGCCAAAGTGGTTGAGGCATCTTGCTCTCGTCTGAAGGTGAGAAGATTCAAGAGAACACTGTATGCAAATAGGTATGTAGTAGGTTGGCTCATGGCACCAGCTGCCCGTTGCGATACTACAGCTGAAGGTGTTTTGAACTTAAATAGGACAGTCCAGGACAGTTCGATCTGAAGTCTTCCTTCGGTTACGGTTCTTTTTCTATGCCTACAGCTACACTGAATATTCTTGGATATTCATTACACATCTCATATTATCTCTTCACATCTGACAAGTCATTACACACTCCATCTCTGTTTCTCTTTATGTATTCTTCGTGCCAAGGCCCGATGAGGGCTGTTTTATTTTATTATTATTTTGGCCCGTCCTGGTGTCACAATAAAAAAAAAAAAATACGTATGTCGGGAAAGAAAGAATGCGAGAGTGGAACACGAAACAAAAAATAATTGAAAAATAAGCGATAGCTTTTTTTGAAAAAAAAAAAAATAAAAAATAAATAAATAAATAAATGGCTCTTTTACCTCTATAAAATGTCACAAAACATGCAAAGATCATTAAGGAAAACAAGTTAGTACAGTGAACATTCAAAGCGAATGGAGTCCCACAGAACAGTAATGAACAATGATAAGTTTTAAAAGACACAAGCTAGTTGTCAGTACCCATTTACAAATAATGTCAGTCAATCTATACACAAAGACCGCCATCCCTCATATAAGGTTGTGGCTGATTCAAAGCACACCCATTTACTAGATAGCTTTTCCGTTTAAATTCAATTTCACCGAGTACTAATACATACATTTTCCCTATCTCTATCTTAAAATCAAAATCTTTCCTTTTACTCTCACTTGTTCCAAAACCATATGCACTCGGAAATTAAAATTACTAATAATCTGGTTGGAGTTTTCCTACCGAAACCCACGTGACTATCTTGACAATCCACGGGGGAAAATTACGAAGAGAGAATTCCCAGTTCCCTTGCTCCGTACCATGTTGTTGACTTTACGACATGTAAGGAAACAAGGTCTTTTTGCGCCCCCAGCCCAGAGAAATTGAATGAAGCATATGAATATGATGAGAGAAAAAGAGAGTGAACAACAAGTATAGGTGATGAAATATTTCTTTCTAATATTCCTATTTCTTTATTTAATTACATAATTTTGTAAAGTACTTTTCCGTTTAAATAACCAGGAAAAGAGTACTGAGAGAGAGAGAGAGAGTAATAATAATAATAATAATAATAAACTTTATTTCCATTTTACAATGGGTATTCGTCAGCCAGGACAAGCCCCAACCCCCCACTGTGATGTCCACCCACAGCAGTTCCTGCCAGTAAACAGCTTAAACTCTCGGTCTTGGACGGGGACCGATCTTTCGACCTCGTGAATGCGAAGCCAGCGCGTTACCACTGTACTAGCCAGAGAGAGAGAGAGAGAGAGAGAGAGAGAGAGAGAATATTACTCTAACGTGACTGTTTGCTATTCAGTTCGGATCGCTTAGCAAATACCATTTTGCTTTATTGAGAGGATTACTTGGAAATATGGTAAGACACTTATGACATACAAGTACATATTCCAACTCTCCTTACAACATTCTTGGACCAATTTACATATTTAGCACAACGCAAGGTGATTCACAACGAGACAGTCAAGACAAGTTCCTCCCGAATTTAATGCCACTCTTCCATTGGCTTCTACCCTCACTCCTACTTGCACTCTGATAAGAAGAGTTGGTCACCGATGTTCTTGTACAATATAGGCGGGGCACTCGGTGTCTTTGATATGATGAACAGACTACATATTTTTTTTCTCAAGAGAATGACGTTGGAGGTGGTGGTGGTGGAGGGTAGTGGACAAGGAGTGAGTGATGTTTGTTTGTTTGTTTGTCTGTTTGTTTGTATTATAGCTACCTACCTTTGTCTTCTTTGTGGTAATAAATAAGTCAAGAGGAATGTTGTGCGAGGACATAATTTTAAACAACCTTCCATCATATCTTATCAATGTTGAAATTTAAGAGCAAAAGTTAGCTTTTCCTGTATATTATCATTAATTCATAGACTATAAAGAAACGTCATCATATTGATCGTCATGCCTATTTCTGAGAAAAAAATATACACATGAATTCTAAATACTACTACTAGAGTTACAACTGTGGACACCGTAGCCGATGGGTAACACTCGCGACTTTGATTCGTCAGGTCGAGCGTTCGCGGCCCGACATATCCTGAGGTTAGAAAAGGCATTCACTCATGGTAACGGCCACATTTGCCAAAATCAAAGTCCTTCGCAAGAAAGCACCGTCTTAGTCCTTAGTAGAAAAGGGAGTACGTGACGTAAATTCGATCACTACTATAGTTACTACTATTACTACAACTATTAATATTAGTAACCTTGAAAATGCTGTAAGGTAATTTCAGTTACAAATATTTACTGAAGAAAATTAATAGGTAACTACAACAAATACTACTAATTACTGCTACTATTACAATTACAACAACAATAATAATAATAACACCAACTACTACTACTTCTACTAGTACTACAACTACTACTTTACTGCTACTACTACTACTACTACTACTACTACTACTACTACTACTACTACTACTACTAATAATAATAATAATAATAATAATAATAATAATAATAAATATAGTTGTAGTAGTAGTAGTAGTAGTAGTAGTAAGCTTTATTTAATAATGAAACAGAGGAAAAGAACACAACAAAAACCACGAGTAAAATGATTTTCGACAGCCATTTAGAAACTAGAAAAGGCTTGAAGATGAATCAATACCACTAGGAAATAACGGTCTCTCGTCTGATAAGCAAATATTGATTTTATATCCTAATCTGACTTAATCTAACCAAGTTTAGCCATATTTTTGTAGTCATGAGCTTTATGCAGTTTAAACTACTAACGAATTCAGGAAACTAAATCTATGTATATTTTATGGACGGTGTGTGTCCTCATCATTTCAACCACTATTAATTTTTTTCATCAGCAATACCTGTACATGGATATGTGTGTATGCACACACTCCCTCTGATATAATAATGCATACATCACGAATGATGTAATCTATGATGTAATCTTAAGTATTTACCGCTGCTATAACTTAATTTATTCTTTATTTCGAATATTCCTAGACTTGGAAAAATAAACTTTTACAAATCAATCAAAACTGACCCTATTAGAAATAGTGACAGTCCATGACGTTGCGTAATTTGACAGAACGCGGAACATGTTACCTGGGTGGGAGGGGGAGGGGGGAGGTGTAAATGGAAGGGAACCCAGAGAAGAAGGGTGTGTGTGTGAGAAGGGGGGGAGTAAGGAGGAGGAAGGGGGCTATAGTCAGAAATACGAGAAGCAGGCTGTCAAGAGAGGCAGCGTGTCTTTTAGGCCTAAAGAAAAGATCCTCACCGCGTGACTGCTCAATATTATTCTGGGATTATTTATGGTAGTGCGAAGGAATACCGGTGGGCTGTATGAACGGTGTAAGAAAAGATATATACATTCATATTTTTCAATCGTTTAAAAAAAAAAAACTTGAAGTAAAATAATGACTAAGTCAATGAAGTAAAATAATGACTAAGTCAAGTTTACTTCATACTTCTTTGCCTATTTTTGTTAGTTGGTATGTAAGTGTACTGCTGTCTCGTGTTTTAATAATATACTATTACCTTATACAGAATATACCTCACTACATCATATAAGCTTCTGTACATTACTATGCATTGTCAATTACAAATAATATTTAGTGAGATCACAGCCACAGAAGAGAGGTACAAGGGCTACATCATGCGATGCTATGTGCCCTTCCTTAAAGAAAAGGGTTCTGAAACATTCTGTATTTACCACTTGTAGACATTACAGACCATGAATGTCGTAAAAAAGTTTTTTTTTTTTTATCTGATCCACAGCTTGGACGAATGCATTTGGAAAGGGAAAGCAAATTTCTTGAGCCTTAGGATAGATAAAGCTCATGTGAATGGTCCCATAAGACCGTCCGTGAATGGATTCATGAGACCGATTTGGAAACAGATGTTTTCACGAGCGTATATTGTGAACAGTATTCTTGGATAAAAGTAACTGCAGGTTCCAAGGCAAAAATACTAAGAAGAAAATATATAAATAAGTAAATATACTCAAATACACGCAAGTGAGTGTGTAGTTACGCTATTCAAAGTCAGACGCATATATGCAAATTGGGTAAAAACTCATCCATGTACCCACGTGCACGATGTGCAATTTTTTTTCTAATTCTCCAATAAGATCATCATCATGGACTCTTAAGAGTTTCTCAACGATGCAAATACAAGCCTAAAGGGGGGAGAAAATGGCAGCAGCAAGAAAAAGGATAATTTTGATGTTTTGAAGCAACACGGCACTGCCTTTTTCAAAAGCAATGATTACACACACACACACACACACGAGGTAATCACACACATATACACACACACACACACACACAGAGAAAGAGAGAGAGAGAGAGAGAGAGAGAGAGAGAGAGAGAGAGAGAGAGAGAGAGAGAGAGAGAGAGAGAGAGAGAGAGAGAGGCAGGCTTGTTTACTGAATTTCTAAAGATTGTAATACACATCGTAATGAACACCCCCTCCTCCCTTCCTCCCCCTCCTCAATTCCTCCCATCTCTCTCTCTCTCTCTCTCTCTCTGCTGGCTAGTACAGTGGTAACGCGCTGGCTTCGCATTCACGAGGTCGAAAGATCGGTTCCCGTCCAAGACCGAGAGATTAAGCTGTTTACTGGCAGGAACTGCTGTGGTTGGACACCACAGTGGGGGGTTGGGGCTTGCCCCGGCTGACGAATACCCATTGTATTGAAATGGAAATAGTTTGTTTGTTTGTTTGTTCATTCACTTTTATATACATACACACAAGTACGCACTCGCACACCCACGTGCACACACACACACACACACACACACACACACACACACACACACACACACACTTGAAAAAGCACATAGCTAAGCTTGAAAAAGTTCAAAGACATGCCACAAAACTGGTGCCAGAAATACGCAATCTCGGTTATGATGAGAGGCTGAGGGAATTAGACTTGCCATCACTCGAAGCTAGAAGAGTAAGGGGGGATATGGTGACAGTCTTTAAATTCCTTCATGGTTATGATAGAGTGGATAGGGATCGATATTTCGATATGGCTGGCTCTAGAACTAGAGGTCATAGTTTGAAGCTTCGGAAGAAAACTTGTTTGCAGGATGTAAGGAAATACTTTTTCAGTGTAAGAGTAGTTGATAATTGGAATTCGCTAAGCGAGGAGGTAGTTAATGCTACCTCAATCCATAGTTTTAAGGACAGGTATGATAAGTATCACTAAGTCTAAAAATGGAACCGATGAGGAGACGGGAAGATACGAGCTTTGGGCTCTTTCCCGTAAACACAATTAGGTAATCAATTAGGTAATCACACAGTAACCTTATTTTATAAATTAAACTTTGTGTTCAGTTTTATGAATCATATCCCACTTTCACCCAAGTATACATACATTTACCATCATGTGGATTTTTTTTAATTCAGATTATTTTCACTCATTATTTACAGCATTATAAAGTATCCTTACAGTAAGATATAGATAAAGTACGTAAACAGTTCTACTTCTGAACTATAACAGTGAGAAGGGGACAAATAGAATTGAGAAGAGATTCTTTTTGCTATAAAATCCCCAAGGTCGTTTAATAACTGCAAAACATGATACTCTTAGGATAATTTTATGCTGTCGAAGGTATGAATGCCCTAATAAACACGCTGAGCAGGAGGCAAATACACTCCCAACTGCCAAACTTATTTCCATAAATAAGGAGTAAAAATTATCTAAGATACATAAACCATTACATGTTATACTAATGGTGTACAAATCTAATTTCTATTCTTAATCCAAACATGAGTACAATTTCTCAATTACACTTACTGTCAATCCTTTTGCCAACACACTAACACATAATGTACAAACACAAAACGAACACTTTTTTTTTACTTCACACAAAAAAATATTTCACATTTACTCTTCATACCAAATAACTTGCAAACAAATAACATTTTGCTTTTTCCCGTTTCACGAGTCACTATTAAACCCCATTCGAATGGGGATGAGAACAGACAGATTGGCCCTGGTAAATTAAGGCTGGTTGCCTTTCCTAACGCCCCGAGGTGGGCTTGAACTGCGTGCAAACAAATACAATAGTTATGAATATAAAAATTACATAAATATACTGGCGAATACAGATGGCTTACATGCAAAACTTTTCCGTCTGCCTCTCTTGCCCAATCGCCGTCCTAAATGAATACAACATTTGCAATAATAGCTCAGTTAATAAAAGAATGAAAGAAGACAAACCAACTAGAAAAATCTCTGACAGATAAAAACTATAAGTCATCGACAAATTATGAAATAAAGAGACTTGACTTGGAATTACATTCTATAACACTGCACAAAGCAATCTTCAAGCTATCACGCAAATGGTATGCCTGTGTAAGCAATTTACTTATCGCAATCATATCTTTCGCGGTAAATCCAAGACCGTAGCTTTCAGCTAAGCAACCACAATAACTGCAGCAGCAACCACCGATAGGATACTTCAAATGGCCGTATCTAAAAGCAAATGCAATCCATCAGACAGCAATCAGGGGATTCTGAGTGCGTGATGATATGTGAATTTCCGCCAGAGGAGTCACACATTTGCTCTAATTTAGATAAATGTAATTTAAGCGATCGGCTGAATCCTTTTCTACTGGGAGGGGTAGGGAGCAGATGCTGGAAGAAGGCCTTATGGAATGGCGGAAGCAGCATCACCTTTTCCATATCTTAATATTTATTAAGTGAGCAATTATTTCCCATGCTGCATTACGCAATGTAGCTTACGTGCGGTTTGTCCATGCTTTGCTAAAAGTATTTTGTTAAAATAAACTTTTAGTCGTATATTTTGATTTCACTTTGGAGCAAATTTTTAATATCTCGTGTAGTCCTCTGTATACTGTAACGAATACATTTGGACTTATCACTATTGCTCTATTATTATTACCATTGCAATTACAATAATAATAATAATAATAATAATAATAATAATAATAATAATAATAATAGTAATAGTAATAATAATTACTATTACTATTATTATTATTATCAATATTATTATTATTATTATTATTATTATTATTATCATTATTATTATTATTTTTATAATTATTATCATTATTATTATTATTATATAGAAACTACAGGATCACTATCACTGATAGTTACCGCCCTATGAAAAGAGTCTGCTAACAGTACTTCAACTGGTATAACCTTAAAATAACTCCACAAAGGAAATCAGAAAACTTTACAGTGTGTAGGATTGTATTTTTCTCCTCCTCCTCCTCCTCCCCCTCCTCCTCCTCTTCCTCCTCCTTCTTCTTCTTCTTATTCTAATGAAGAGAAATATGATACACGCGTGATTAGCTTACGCCCCAAGTAAGGCGAAATATTAAAAGATATTTGAATTTATTATGAAAAGTAGGAGCCATTTCGCTGTTTGAGTACGTTCCTGTTCCTCTAATATTTATTTCTGAGAAGATAGGAACTTTTTCGCCTAGTATCCAGTATACTTGGCAACTTCACTGAGTACACCACTGGAAGGGCATGAGGTAAATTTAATAATAATAATAATAATAATAATAATAATAATAATAATAATAATAATAATAATAATAATAGTAGTAGTAGTAATAATAATAATAATGTCTTAGCTTTGTAGACATCAGCAATGAATACTTTACAAAAGACACGAATTCGTTCACAGCACTATTCGTAGTCTCTCTCTCTCTCTCTCTCTCTCTCTCTCTCTCTCTCTCTCTCTCTCTCTCTCTCTCTCTCTCTCTCTCTCGCTCTCTCTCTCTCTGACGAATGCTAAGTATGAAGTGCCCCTTTCCTTCACAAAACCTTGGCTTTAAAAATTCCATCTATTAGGTGTCTCGCCCAAAAATAACATGCTTTATATTGCCACACTGTCTCGTAGCAGTCGTAACTCCTTATTTCTACAAGAACATTCCTTCTCCTCTTTCTCCCCCATTCACCTCTGCTTCTTGTCCTGAGAGAGAGAGAGAGGAGAGAGAGAGAGAGAGAGAGAGAGAGAGAGAGAGAGAGAGAGAGAGAGAGAGAGAGAGAGAGAGAGAGAGAGAGAGAGAAGAGAGAGAGAGAGAGAGAGAGAGAGAGCGAGAGAGAGAGAGAATATAGCTACCGTGCTAGGTGGTGTTGAATTTCGTAGGCTGTCATAGGCTTATTTCCACCATTAGGCAGCAAGACAGGGGCAGGAAGCAGCATCCCGGCAACAGAGCTGACGAAATGTTCAACCCATACATACCCCGCTATGTTTATGCGATAGGGGAAATTTAAACACAGAAACTGATGTCTTGTATAGTCATTTCACTATTTAATCTATATATATATATATATATATATATATATATATATATATATATATATATATATATATATATATATATATCTATCTATATTATATATATATATATATATATATATATATATATATATATATATATATATATATATATATATATATATATATGATGCAGACGACTGCTTCTTCCCATCTACCTCCAGAATCTGGAACTCTCTTCCTCCTTCTGTCTTTCCTAATTCTTATAACCCATCTTCCTGCAAAAAGCGGATCTATCGTCATCTCAGGGCCTAATCCTGCCATATCTCTAGGTCCTCAGTACTCTGACTATTCTTTCAGTCTGTCCTTTTCCTTTGTGTATCATTACCTCATTTCTGCCTTGTCCATAACCTTTTTCTTTTCCTTTGTCTTAATATTTTTTTTCGTGCCCGGGACTTTATTGATGAGGGCACTTTTGTTTTTGCCTGTCCTGGAGTCAAACTCATAAAAAAAAATACATACAGGAAGAAATAGTAATCTATATATATTATCATCAATAAGGATAGAATGGATTCGGTTTTACGTCACGAACTCCCTTTTCTACTAAGGGCTAGGACGGTTGCCTTCTTACGAAGGACTTGTTTTGGCAGATGTAATCGTTACCCTGAGTGTATGCCCTTACTAACCTCAGTCCGTGAGGGGGCGCGAACCCTCGACCTGCCGCCTCAAGAGTCGCAGACGCTACCATTTTGCCAGGGAGACTACATCAATAAGGATAGAATATAAAAATTAAATGTGATGAGTGGTGGAAATAAACATAATTATCAAGTGCCAGAAAATCCTATAAGATTTCATTACGATGCTCCGGTTTTACCCACTGACTCCCTTATTTTGAAAGACTTTGGCTTTGGCAGTGCGTCCCTTCCTCTGAGTGAATGCCCTTTCTAACCTCAGACCGTGGGGGATATTGAACCGACGACCTGACTATTCAAAGTCGCGTGAGCTACCACCCAGCCATGGTAGCCACAAAAAAAAAAAAAATTTCATTTCTATTGTTTTGGGTAGTCTCCGTGGCAAAATGGTAGCGTCTGCGACTCTGAGGCGGCAGGTCGAGGGTTCGCGCCCCGTCACGGACTGAGGTTAGTAAGGGCGTACACTCAGGATAACGATTACATCTGCCAAAACAAGACCTTCGTAAGAAGGCAACCGTCCTAGCCCTTAGTAGAAAAGGGAGTTCGTGATGTAAAACCGAATCATTATTTCTATTGTTTTGTAACTGTATATTAAGCTTTCTGTTGCGTGTGAGCATTCCGTTTAATTAAGGCTAATTCAATATTCATTATCGTCATCAAACTTTAGATTGTCATCCTTGTCTTCCGAAGCAACATAATGTTGAGCAAGTTGCCAGTATTATTATTATTATTATTATTATTATTATTATTATTATTATTATTATTATTATTATTATTATTATTATTATTATTATTATCTTTGCTATATGATATTTCATTACAGAAATATCAATAATAATAATAATAATAATAATAATAATAATAATAATAATAATAATAATAATAATAATAATGGCAACATGCCCAACACTAAGTTGAATCCATTTCGACTACGATGACAATCTAAGGTCTGATGATGACAATGAATATTGAGTTAGCCTTGATTAGACGGAATATTCACGTGCAACAGAAAAATTAATATACAGTTACAAAAAAAGAAAAAAAAATCTTGAGTAATACTGCAACGACCAGCTTAGGGTCATATTTCTCCCAAAAAATGCGAACTCTAGACACTGACAGATTTTGTTCGTACAGTACAATAACAAAAATGCAAGAACATACATACCAAGAACATTCGTACGCGAATTTTTGGCACTGCTTGACACTGCGCGCAATCTTTTGTAATATTCTGATGCTACTACGGGTGTTCACAGTGAGGTAATCCAAAACAAATTCTATCTAAAATTAATGTATCAATGATCAATCGACTTATAATGACATCCTCTGTATCCATACACGCATTGACGTTTTGATTATTTGCAAGAATTCATATCTACAATAAATGTTTCCTTCGTCAGTCTAATTCTGCCATAGAAGTTTATCACCGTGCATGAGATGAGAAGTTAATATATTGTATAATTCCTTTATATATCTGTCAATGCATAGCGTTCTTCGCTAGAACACTTACCAACGATATATCCTAAACACTGGAACTACCCAAACATACCTGCAAAGTAAAAAAACAAATAATGCATTACATTTTAGAAGATTGTAAATGAACATATACAATTACACAGTATTTTGTAAAGCTTAAAACACATAAACACGAGCACACATACACGAACACAGATAGAGATAATACTTAATAACAA
>JAXCGZ010004997.1:0-23084 GCA_037179515.1 Halocaridina rubra | reverse complement strand
TTTCCAACAAGGAAATAGACCCTGCATGCTCTAGTTGTCTGTAGAAGTACTATATATATGTTATGTTTGTGTAATTTGTATAGGGTTCATAGAAATAGGAATTCTTAGAAAATAGCTTAAATAATTCGGCCCCATTTCTATTGTAAACTAATGTTAGCTAGGATATGTCCAAGAGCTCTCGAAAAATTAGCCCATGCTTCGACTGAAATGAGAGATATTTCAGTTTTGGTTGGGAGGGATGTCGCATGACTTCCGTCATGCTGAAGCCAGTCCGTCATGCTGAAGCCAGAATCTGAAACTTGTAACAAATCTTGAGGGGTAACGGTTGGTCGAGGGCACAGATATTTTATTACATGCCCTCACTTTTATTGAGTTTTGGGTGCAGACCATGTTTCCCATGGGACCACCAAGATTTATGGCTAGGCACCTGGAACTAATGTGGGAGGCTTGTTTTCTGCGGTACGGCCAATGTTTGTAGAAAGTGTCAAGGAGATATATGACCGGAACCATGAGACTTAGGATCTGGCATCGAGTACCTGGAGAGGGTAGGAAAGGCCAGGAAGTTAGCCATTTCCTAAACCACAAGAAACACAAACATGTGGCCCGTACGTATGTACATGCCCTGGAGAGATGCCCAATAGCCACGCTCTGACCCCGGAAGTAGGAGGGACTCCACTTCGAACCTGGCGTTGATTTGCAGGACTAGATGTCACTTGATTTCATTGGCAGGATTGGATGTCAAGCCACGCCCTGCCCCTGGGGGTATTTCAAGAACCACCCAGGGCAGACACAGTTAGTTAGAGTTAGAGACCGGGCCTTGCCAGCAGCAGAGTTAACACAGTACAGCTGAGTTAGCCTCCCCCTCTTGGGGGTAGGACTCAGGAATTAGTCGTAACAGGAACTGTAGTAATAGGAGCTCTGAGTACATAGATGTTAAAATAAGAATAAACGAATATAAATCCTTACGTATTTTCACCAACCACGCTACCATAATTATAATAATATAACGTAGGAGCAAATCCCCTACGTCACCAGCTGCGACTGTCGGGCCTAATTGTAGAATATCCTTGCCCGCCTACCTTGTGGATGACCCAAGCAAGGTGGAAGGGGGGGGGGAAGACGACGTGGCAACCCTTTATCCCCAAAGGAGCTGAGAGGGGTGGTTGAGGTGTATGTGGATCGTGGTGAATCTGCGTTTCTTGGTTCAATCAACGCCCCCCCCTTACAAGGTGGAATGAGGCATGTGTATATGTATGTAATTGTGCTCACGGGAAAGAGCCATATCTCGACACTCTCCGCCATCTGGTCGGTATCATATTTTACTCAATACTTCTCATGTAAAAAAATAAATAAATAAATAAATAAATAAAATAAAATGAATGCATTTAATATTCACTGTTTGCTCACTGAATGAACTCCAATTATGAGCTATTCTTACATAAAAAAAAGTACTTTCTTACAACCTGCAATATTTTCTTATGGAGCTTCAAACTATGACCTCCATTTCTAAAGACGCTCATATCCCAAATCTCTCTCTTTCTCCACTCCGTCATAACCATGAAGGAATGTAAAAACCTTCACCTTATCCCGTCTCTTAATCCTAGCTTCAAGTGTGCGTATTTTCCTAATGTTCCGGTTTTACGTCACGAACTCCCTTTTCTACAAAGGGCTAGGATGGTTGCCTTCTTGCGAAGGATTTGTTTGGGCAGATGTATCGTTACCCTGAGTGCATGCCCTTGCTAACCTCAGACCATGAGGGGGCGCGAACTCTCGACCTAACGCCTCAAAGTCGCGGATGCTACAGCTTGAGCCACGGTGACTACTGTGTATTTTCCTAATTATGTTCACTGGAAAGAGCCCTATGCTTGCAGCTCTCCACTTCCTACGTTTTTCTTAACTAACTCTCTAACATACTTTCCTTAAAAAATAAGAATACCTTTAGCATTTACCGTCTCTTTGCTTAGCGAATTCTACTTATCAACTATTCTTGTATCAAAATGCCTTGCCTGACATCATGCAATAAAGCTTTCTTTTGAAGCTTCAGAAAATACCACTGGCTATAGCAGCACCCATAACAACTCATTTAAACCAATCGAGGAAACTTAACTTGCTTAATATCACCAACTTTGCAATCAGCGTCTGACCTCAAAAGATGATTGTTAAGCAAACTGGATGTTTTTTATATAATTTTAGCCCCAACAAATATTCAGAAATTTCAAATAGCATAATAAAAAGGCTGATATCTGAGATAAAGAACACATTACATACTAAAGGTAGCACCTGATAAACAATATGCAACCTCATACAAAATTCTCTCTCTCTCTCTCTCTCTCTCTCTCTCTCTCTCTCTCTCTCTCTCTCTCTCTCTCTCTCTCTCTCTCTCTCTCTCTCTCATCTTAAACTCTTTTCATCATATTTGCATTGTAGGTAATATACGAAACTTACAGAGTTTACAGGGTTATAAATATGAAGAGATATTGAACTGCCGGTACAGACATGACTATAATAAAATATTCTTAGAAAATTACACACAAGACTCTACATACAACAAAATTCTTTTTAATAAATTTCTTACTTACGATGACATACTTGAAGAGAAACAGTTTTAAAATATATACATAATGGGTGAGTTTTTTGTGCGCCTAGTACATACATCAAAACAAAATCCTTAGACAATGGCAGACTTAAACGTACAGAAACGATAAGGCTGGAAAAGTTGTTGCATGAAATCTCTGGTTTACAATAACTGTCTAACGGTTAACTTTTGCGGTTAATTGGCGACTTCGGTCTATCAGTAATGATACTCTCTTTAGTATCTAAATGCGTCTCAAGCAAAATATTTAACATCTTTAAACATTTCCCGTATATGGAAAATATTACTGCAAAGTGTATGTACGTTTAAAAAAAAAATATTAAATTCTATACACGTTCCCATGACCTAAGGACATATCTGACTTAAACAGTTCCTATAGTAATCAGGCAAGTTCTTCACGTATTTTTACTTTTTCAAGCATTTTCGCTAATGACAGTTCCTATGTTTAAAAAAAGACCCTTAAGCTTCGTCTATATAAGGTTTAGCTAATGAGGCCCCAGAGCAAAAGGACAATTTTAAGGTGGTGTTTGGAATTTATGTAAGCAGGTGAATGGCGAATTTCGATCATTCCAGTGCGTGACATATTGGGGGTGATAAAATCAGACTCGAAACATTTTCTAACGTTTTATAGTTTTATTTTAGCCTCACAATAACGTTTTGTTTTACTTCCATTCAAATAATACATTTTTCTTCATTCTGAAAGACGTTTATCACTGGCTAAACCTGTTAAAATACACAACATAAAATAAAGAAAAATCAACAAGCAATAATTTCTAAACCTAGTTCCAATTTGTGAGCGCTAGAAAAGCCAGGTGCTTAATTGTATTACGTGACTAGCTCTCCAGACTAAGTGAAATTTCTTTTCAGTGATACAAGAAAAGATAGGTTAATGTAATGTTATACTACACTTGTATATACTTATAAGAGGTGCGGGACATTATGACAATATTATCCCGCCTGACAACTTTAATCCTGCTTTAGTTTCACACAGTGCATATATTACTAAGAAGAGCAGAACTTTTGGTAGACGTTTGGTTTTTACGGATGGAACCATCTGTCAGTGAAAGTTTTTAACAACTGAACTAAAAGAAGAAATCCTTTAACAGTACTGTTCTTGTCAAGGTTCAAGATACACTGGAAAATAGAAACGAGTGGCGATTATTCTCATTTCAACGTATCGAAACTTTATTAAAGATGTTTTACGTATCGTGAAGAGATTACGCATTCACATATATGTTGAATAGATAAAAATCTGTAAGTTTGTGAAATCAATGAAGCTTTTACTCGATGTTCGGCACCTCATTTCCAATGAGAATGGATGTCTGCATAATTTACAAACACATGTGTAAGTAGCATTTGAAATGCATTCATTCAAGTATACAGATATGTATTAACTGCACCGTTTACTAGCTAGAAATGAAGCTGTATATGCATGGTGTAAATACACGTATGTTATCTCTCTCTCTCTCTCTCTCTCTCTCTCTCTCTCTCTCTCTCTCTCTCTCTCTCTCTCTCTCTCTCTCTCTCTCTCTCTCTCAAGCGACGAGGACAGACATACGTATGTATGCCTATCCTCGAGCAACATTAATTATATTGTTAGGAAAGCTAAAGAAATAAATTTCTGTTGATTCATTTGCAGTTTGCATTCTGTGCATGAGCTTTACTGCACTGTCAGCATTTCGATATCGACGTTACTACAAACGTAATGCTTTCTCATATATTAAAATCACCGCGATCATGCTCTTATTGCAGTTTTTCCTGTTACATCATTCTTAGGCCTCTATAATGTCTTGCATCACTCTAAACTGCCATAAACTCTTCAATAAGATTTTGAAAGAATTTTAAAATAAAGCGTTTGATATATGAGATGCTTTCTTATATATTATAATCCCCACACTTATTTTCCATTTCTTCTTTTTATATCATTTTAGGCCTCTAAAATACTTTGCATCACTCAAGACTGCCATAAACTCTTAGTAAAGATTTGAAAGCATTATAATATAAAGACTAAGTAAAACATTATACCCAGCTGCATATTCCTGAATATTGAGGCTGCAGACACTTGCAACGTTTTTTAGTCTCTGGGAATTAACGAGAATTTCGTATAAATGATAGCTCAGTTTGAAACCTTTAATCTCCTCAATTACGATAGTTATTCTTTATAACCGGAGCAGCATTCACTTTGTACATTGTAGGGGAGGCTCTTTAAAACGTAGGGATATTGTGAGGATCGGGAGGACCGTCTCTTAAAGGCGGTTTACACGGTCAAACGGTTCGTCGAACGCGGTTCGACAGACAAGTGTTTGAAGTGATGTTCAAACGTGTGAATGGGGTATTTGGTTGTCCAACACGTTTGTCGAACGTGTTCGACAACCAAACATAACTTCAAACACTTGTCTGTCGAACCGTTTGACCGTGTAAACCGCCCTTTAAATGGAGAGCGAACAAATGGATGTCACAATTTATATATTCAGAGACAGGAATAAAGTATTCTAGTCAGTCATAGGCATAGAGCATTCAAAACAATTACGCGTACATGCATTGCAGTATTTATACACTCGCGTACATGAGTGTCTGAAATGATGTGCATTTAAACGTCTCCGGTTTTTTTTTCTTGTCGCTGTTAATATATCATATTTTTTCCTTAGAACGAGGAATGAATTGAGCATTTAATATTTCCTTGCTTAGTGCTTTCTACAATGATCAAGTACTCCACAGCTAAAAAAAAAAAATGCTCCCTTCCATACTGTAAAAAAGTTTCATTACAAGTTCAAGACACTGTTTTTCAAGTTGCAGAGTTAACAATATCAACTTATCGCTCCTTAAGAAGCCAGAAAAAATGTGACAGAATTTGTGATAAATTTCACTATTCCCACCTTTTTTCTTAAGGCAGTAAATCTGACTCTTTCAGCCTTTCCTCATAATTAATATTTAAATATTTGTTACCAGTTTTATAGCATAACCCAAACTCTCTCCAGCTTGTATATGAATATTTTTCAAGAGAGGATTCGAGAAGGGTGCTGCATATTTCGAATATAGGCCTTGCAAATAGTAGGTTGGCCATAGCACCAGATGCCCGTTGCGATACTGCAACTGAAGGTTTTTTGAACTTAAATAGGGCTGTGCAGGACAGTTTGATGTTAAGGCTTCCTTCAGTTACGGTTCTTTTTCTATGCCTACATCAACACTGAATATTCTTGGATATTCGTTACACACCTCATATTATCCCTTCACATCTGACAAGTCATTACACTCTCCATTTCTGTTTCTCTTTATTTTATGTATTCTTCATGCCCAGACCTGATGAGGGCTGTTTTATTTTATTATTTTTTTGGCCTGTTCTAGCGTCACAATCATAAAAAAAAGTCATGTCTGTACTATTTAAAATTTCCTTTCTCTATATGCCTGAAGAGAGTCATTATTGTTGAAGAGAAAGCATTATACTGCCTAAACTATATAACATATGCAAGTACTTTTGAGAAAAATCTGCTCATCTTGACCTTCAAATCTAATTCATACTCAGATCTTTTATTTATTCTCATGTCGTTGATACATAAGAACATAAGAACATAAGAATAGAGGACACTGCAACATGCCTATTGGCACACACGAGGCAGCTCCATTTTTTAATTGTATTTTCAGCATGTCTAACCTATTCTATTCTACTCTACTTATTTATTCTATTTTTCTTTTTATGATTTTTCTAATAAGCACTAACCTATTCATACCCACCCTACCTCTGTCATATGTCTATCTAATCTACATTTGAAGGTGTCTAAGGTATTGGCATTTACTATCATACTAGGAAGCTTGTTCCATGCATCAGCTATGCTATTACCAAACCAATTTTTATCAATTTCCCTTCTGAACCTAAATTTATCAAGCTTAAATCCATTATTACGAGTTCTGGTTTGATCATGAATTTTTAAAACTTTATTAATATCTCCCTTGTTAATCCCTTTAAACCATTTATACACTTCTATCATATCCCCCCTAACTCTTCGCCTCTCTAGAGAATGTAGATTAAGTTTTTTTAATCTGTCCTCATATGGTAGATTTCTGATATTGTGTATCATCTTGGTCATTCTTCGCTGCACTCTCTCCAAGGATTCAATTTCCATTCTATAATAGGGTGACCAGAATTGCACAGCATAATCTAAATGGGGCCTAACTAATGCAAGATAGAGCTGCAAAATAACTTTTTCCGTCCTATTGCTAACGCTTCTTGAGATAAATCCTAAAATTCTGTTTGCTTTATTTCTGACTGCTGTGCATTGCTCTCTTGGCTTAAGACTACTACTCACAAGAACTCCCAAAACCCTTTCACACCGAGAACTCATGATTTCATGGTTATTTAGCTTATAACTAGTATTGTCTTTTATAGTACCCATTTTAACTACTTTACATTTTTCAACATTAAATTCCATTTGCCATTTGTCCGACCATTCAGATAATCTATTTAGATCTTCCTGTAAAGCATGAATGTCTTCTTTTCCATTTATAGTTCTACCTATTTTAGTGTCGTCTGCGAATTTACTTAGGTTACTACTGATATCCGAATCCAGATCATTTAGATATACGATGAATAATAGGGGACCCAGTACCGAGCCTTGTGGTACCCCGCTAGTAACCGAGCCCCACTCTGATTTCTCTCCATTTATGCAAACCCTCTGTTTTCTGTCTTTTAACCATTGTTTGATCCATCTGAGCACAGCTCCTCCTATACCATGAGCTTCCAGCTTTTTAACTAATCTTTTGTGAGGAACTCTATCAAAAGCTTTGCTAAAATCTAGATATATTGTATCATATTCTTTGCCACAATCTACTGCCTCGTAAACTTCTGAATAAAAAGACAGTAAGTTTGTAAGGCACGAAAAACCCTTAAGAAACCCGTGTTGTGAAAGTTTTATCAGTCTGTGTAATTCTAGATGTGCCCTTATTTTATTTGCAATTATGGATTCTAGAATCTTACCCACTGTTGACGTTAAACTTACCGGCCTATAATTATTCTTTTTAACACGTTCTCCTTTTTTAAATATTGGTACCACATCTGCCAATTTCCACTCCATGGGTACCGATCCTAATTTTATTGAATTATTAAATAATGCAGTTAGAGGACAACTAAGCTCTTCCTTGCATTCCTTTAATATTCTAGCATATATTCCATCAGGTCCCGGAGATTTATGAGCCTTTAATTTATCTATTTCTTTTATTACCTCCTCTCTCGTAATATTTATTGAACTAAGTATATTATCGGGACTGTCTCTGTAAATGGATTCTACTTCCGGAATATTTTCCAAGTTTTCATTTGTAAATACAGATAAGAAATAATCATTTAAACATGTACACATCACTTTATCGTCATCTGTGATATGGCCATTGGCTACTTCAATTGGTCCGACTTTTTCCTTAAATTTTGTTTGATAATGTTGATAAAACCCTTTAGGATTTTCTTTAGCTTCTCCTGCTATTCTAACTTCGTATTTTCTTTTCGACTCTCTAACTATCTTTTTAACTTCCCTGTTTAACTGTATATATTGCTGCCTCACCTGCTCTTCACCTCTTTTTAGTTTCCTGTATATTCCTCTTTTAATACCTATAAGATTCTTTATTCTATTGTTCATCCATTTAGGGTCATTTTTTCTTGATCTGCAATGTTTCATGGGAATATAGTCTCTCTGACTATTCTTAAGAGTCATGACAAAATTTTTATATTCCTCATCCAAATTTATATTAACTGACGGGCTGCTGTTCTTTCCTGTGAGAGAATTTAATGTATTGATCTTATCTTGTGATAATCCTTGGCATGTGGTACTAAAATTTCGGGGTAATCCGCTACCTGCGACCTGACCTGCTGGATTAACTACCCACATGAATGAAAAAAAAAAAATGAATGAGCTTTTTGCAGTTATTGACTGGAGAACCTTATTTTACAACAAATCTGTACAAGAAATGTATGACATCTTTTGTGAGAAATATGGGAAGATAGTAGATTGCTGCATACCTGTCACCAAAGTAGGTGTAATTCATGCCAGAGAGAAATGGGTGTAAAAGAGCTAAGGAGTGGAGAGACAAATGCTGGAAAAGGTATAGGAGGAGAAAAAACATAAATGCCTTGCAAACCTACAAAAGAGCAAGAAATGACTACCTAAGTAAAAGGAGAGAGGCAGAGAGAGATTATGAGAGGGACATCACCAGGAAGGCTAAAGAAAATCCCAAGCTTTTCCACAGCTTTATCAGAGGAAAACTGAAGGTAAAAGAACAGGTTTTAAGGCTAAAGAGAGCGGATGGAAGCATCACTGAGACGGACGAAGAGATCTGCAAAGAAGTGAACAAAGAGTTTCAGTCAGTATTTACAGTAGAAAATACCCCACCCCCTCAGATTGCAGTGAAAGAAGCTCAAGGGCCGGTATTAGAGAACATCAACCTTACAGCCACAGAGGTATGCAAAGCGCTGATGGATTTAGATGTTCATAAAGCTACAGGTCCTGATGACATATCCCCTCATGTGCTTAAAAAATGCGCAAACACAATATCAGTGGCACTAAGTATCATATTTAAGGAGTCACTGGAGTCGGGGGAGATTCCAAGATGCTGGAAACAAGCAAATGTGATACCTATCTTCAAAAAGGGAAGGAGGGATACGGCTCTGAACTATAGACCAGTTTCCTTGACCAGCATAGTTTGCAAACTTATGGAGAAACTACTAAGGAAACATATCTCTCTTCACTTGGAATCCTTCAACTTTTTGTCAGTGAGGCAACATGGCTTCAGAGAAGGAAGATCAACAGTAACAAACTTATTAGAATTTTACGATGAGGTAAGTCAAATCTTACAGGAAAGAGAGGGCTGGGCAGATTGCATATTCCTAGACTTCCAGAAAGCGTTTGACACTGTTCCACATGGGAGACTTATTAGGAAGCTGCAATCAATGGCTAGAATAGGTGGAAATGTCTTGGAATGGATAAAAACTTACTTAGAAGGAAGGGAACAGAGGGTTAGAGTAAGACACTCAGTGTCTGAATGGAGAAGAGTTAGTAGTGGAGTTCCACAGGGTTCAGTTTTAGGGCCACTTTTGTTCCTTGTATATGTAAATGACCTACCAGAGTCTGTAAATTCATTCATGAATATGTTTGCAGATGATGCAAAGATTGTGAAGAAAGTAAAAAACGAGAACAATGGTAGAGAACTTCAGGAGGATCTAAATAATCTGCATGAGTGGTCAGAAAAGTGGCTAATGAAATTCAATACCTCAAAATGTAAGGTAATGAGAATGGGTACAAGTGCAAGAAGGCCCAAGCTTGACTACTCGGTGGCTGGAGTACAACTTCAAGAGACAGAAAATGAGAGAGATCTAGGAGTAAACATACTGGCAGATTTGTCTCCAGAAATACATATAAATGGCGTAGTAAGGGCAGCATATGCATTCTTATCAAATGTAAGGGTAGCCTTCAGGCACATGGACAAGGAAATGTTCAGAAATATTTATGTAACCTATGTGAGGCCAAAACTCGAATATGCAGCCCCCTTTTGGAATCCGCACTTGAAAAAGCACATAGCTAAGCTTGAAAAAGTTCAAAGACATGCCACGAAACTGGTGCCAGAAATACGCAATCTCGGTTATGATGAGAGGCTGAGGGAATTAGACTTGCCATCACTCGAAGCTAGAAGAGTAAGGGGGGCTATGGTGACAGTCTTTAAATTCCTTCATGGTTATGATAGAGTGGATAGGGATCGATATTTCGATATGGCTGGCTCTAGAACTAGAGGTCATAGTTTGAAGCTTCGTAAGAAAACTTGCTTGCAGGCTGTAAGGAAATACTTTTTCAGTGTAAGAGTAGTTGATAATTGGAATTCGCTAAGCGAGGAGGTAGTTAATGCTATCTCAATCCATAGTTTTAAGGACAGGTATGATAAGTATCACTAAGTCTAAAAATGGAACCGATCAGGAGACGGGAAGATACGAGCTTTGGGCTCTTTCCCGTAAACACAATTAGGTAATCACATCTGTACCCCAGAAATCCCTTCCCATACCTCATTAGATAATTTAGTTTTTAAGCCCTCAAAATCTCCTGCTCTAAAGTTTGGAACAATATTCTTATTTTCCTTTATAGTTTCCTTGAAAATTATGTTAAATCTAATGGAATCATGGTCACTGTTGCCCAATTTTTCACCAACTTCTAAATTTGTAACCATATTCTCTCTATTACTAAGAACTAAATCTAGTGTATTCACCCCCGTGTTGCTTCATGTACATGCTGAGAAAGGAAATTGTCTTCTACTACTTCCAAAAACTCCTTAGAGCTACTATCACCTGTTATGGTTTCCCAGTTAATATGTCTAAAATTAAAATCGCCTACAATGCAAACTCTATTTGACCTGCTCACTTTAGAAATTTCATCGTATATAACTTGCGACTCTATATTATCTAGATCAGGTGGTCTGTAGACTACTCCTACAACTAGACTTTCTATATTATTTTTAATTTCAACCCATAAGGTTTCTGAATTTAGATTTGTCTTAATTCCAGACTTAATGCAGCTTCTGAGGCTATCTTTAATATACATAATTACCCCTCCCCCTCTTTTATCTGCACTACGATCATAAGAACATAAGAACATATGCTTACGATTAGTGAAGTGATCCCACCCGTCTATAAAACCTATATTATTCTCCCGACAGAAGACTTTCATCCTAGCATTTACTCCTATAGCTCGAGACCACCACTCTGAACTTTGGCTAAGCCTAGGGAGAATACCACACATCACAGGAACTGCACCCCTTTTCCTAATCTTATCCAGGGCTTGTCTATACAACCTAATCAGCTCTTCACTTCTACCATCCTGCACGTCATTTCCCCCAGCTATCAAACAAACAACATCTTTTTTCTCAATCCAGCTATTTATTGACTCACCCACCTTCTTCATACCTGCTCCAGGGAAAAAATATTTTCCTCTAACTCTATGCCTGAGTTTCCTGTCTACATATCTGCATAGTGAATCCCCTACAATTACCAAAGAACGAGACTTATCCGGAGGATGGGTTACTCCGACCTTGGGAGACTTACCTAGGCTCTTGACCTGAGAGCTTTTCCCACTTCCATTTTTACGATCGCTAGTACACCTATCTGACTCTATGGTTCCTGAAGAATTACTGCCGCCACTGTCACATTCATCTCTAAGTGACCTAAATGAATTAGCAACCTGTAGTCTAAAAGTATCATTTTTCTTTAGAACCATCTTCGTTGAACCCTTATTCACAACTTTCCAGTCGTCTTCATTATTCAATCGTCCCTTCCTGGTTAACACCTCTACTTTACCTCTCAGATCCCTGTTCTCCTCGGCTAAGGATCTGACCTCCTGCCTGACTGCGGCCAACTCATTTCTTAAATTAAAAATGAGTTTGCTTGCGTCAGACGAGGACAAATCCCCAGCACAGCCACAAACAGCACCAACAACGACACCACCACCAACACCACTACCACTAACACCACTAGCACAAAGAACACCACCACTCTCCATTGTACTAAGTATGGTCAAGATTAGAGCTACTGGAAGCACTCTTTAACCATTCTGATTATTTTTAATTTTGAAGTATTGGTTGTGGGTAACTGGGAATAATATTTTCCATCAATACAGTAATTCCTTTATCTAATAATCCATTCATACGTGCATGCGTGCCGGTGTGCATGCAAACTTGCATAAATCCATAAATACATACATATACACACAGACAAACAGACAAAACGGTAGACATACATACATACAACAGCAGTGGAATGTCCAAAGAGAGGGAAGTACTGAAGAGTTAAGAAGAGATTTCAGTAGGTGAACACAGACCAAGAGAGTACTACAAAAATGTTTTAAAATGGGGGGAAAAAAAGTGACAGTAGAGGAAGCAGTGAAAGAAGTGGTACTGACAAAATGTGGGTACAGTATATTACAGGGAAACAGTAATAGAAGAAATGAACAAACAGGTACTTCATAAAGAGAAGTCAGTGATAATCTCAGGCATAGATGAATCTAGAGTCAACAAGGAAGGGAAAATACAAACTTAATAAATGCTAAGGGTTTAAATCTGATCAGAAATCTTCAAGTATTGAGTGGACCAGAAACTACTGCAAACATTCACCGTCTTGGTAAGTACGTTAGGGAGTTAAAGGCAAGAATAACGAAGGTAACCTTTGATAGACGAGACAAGTGTAAATAATTACTGCTTCAGGGCAAAACAGTCCAAATGATTGTCAAGAATACAGAACAGTGTATATTCTACTTTATAAAATACAGTAAGAGATGGAAAAACAAAAGCTGGCTACAGAAAGCTGTAAGGTTAATGAAGGAAGAAATGAAGAAGTAAAATAATATATTCAAGATTTTCCCAATAAAATGAGAGAAAAATAAGGTATATAGCCTAAGTAAAGATACTGTATATATAAATGTTGATGAAGTAACTGGAAGCCAGTAGCATTAAAGAATAGGATACACGACAGTAAAACAAATATAATAGCAATTACAGAGAAACAACACTGAATGAAGAAATATACAGTGCTACAGAAAGGGCATACACTCAGGGTAAAGATTACATCTGCCAAAACAAGTCCTTCGTAAGAAGGCAGCCGTCCTAGCCCTTAGTAGAAAAGGGAGTTCGCGACGTAAAACCGAATCAACAGATTACCTTAAGTGTATTCCCGAGAGTACAATCAAGTAAATACTCACACACTTATATAATTCTTTGTGTCATTAATGATTTTTTTTCCTTTGGCAGGCGTTTGTCGATATTTCCCGTTCTCTTTGTAGGATGGATGCTAACAATGACATTTTATGTACTCTATAAATCAAACGATTATCAACCGGCAAACTGCAGCATAATATCTGAAGTTGTACGAGGTGAGTCAGTACAGTGATAGTATTGGATTTCCTTGACTTTTCCTTACATGTAGAAGCACAGAAGATGCAGAATGACTCGTATATGTTAAGAGACAACAACTTGAAGTTAAGAGTACTCACACAAGAAATTTGAAATGAATGAAAACTGAATTTATGTTAATGCAGAGACATCCGACTTTGACAGCCTAATATATCATAAAACAGTGGTAATTAAAAATAAATTTATGGATCAAGTCAAGATTACGACTACCAGTACATCAAGCAACCTCGTAAATTGTTAGGTTAAGTTACTTTAGGTTAATACCTAACCTAACCTAACCTATACTAACTTAGCCTAACGTAACCTAAAATTGTAGAGCCATCATCTCTAAATGATCCAATTTCATAAATAAATAAATAGTTTTTTCATCTGAAATTATCTATTTGGCTTAGGTATATATATATATATATATATATATATATATATATATATATATATATATATATATATATATATATATATATATATATATATATATGAATCTTTTTTTTTTACCCCGACCGGGACTCGAACCTAGGACTTATGATTACTAAGTCAAGGCGCTACCACTACACCACAGAAGGTTAAAAGGAATCCAACCTTATAGCTTATATCTGCTATACTTAGGAATGAACGCATTCTAACTGAATGCCACTATGTTCATATTACAGATTCCCCAACCTCACTCGTGGCTTCATTTTAGCATTTAATTCAATTCCCAATCTCATTCGGGCCATGAAATTATCAAATAAGCACATTACATCATATGTAATGTGCTTAATTGGTTATTTCATGGCCCGAATGAGATTGGGAATTGAATTAAATGCTAAAATGAAGCCACGAGTGAGGTTGGGGAATCTGTAATATGAACATAGTGGCATTCAGTTAGAATGCGTTCATTCCTAAGTATAGCAGATATAAGCTATAAGGTTGGATTCCTTTTAGCCTTCTGTGGTGTAGTGGTAGCGCCTTGACTTAGTAATCATAAGTCCTAGGTTCGAGTCCCGGTCGGGGTAAAAAATGATTCATGTTTTCACATATGTAATGTGCTTATTTGATAATATATATATATATATATATATATATATATATATATATATATATATATATATATATATATATATATATATATATATATATATATATATATATATTACCTTTGAGATATATATGATTAAAAGTGCCAATAGATAAAATTTCCTAGAATTATCTCAGTATAATCATCCTTAATATCAATTAAAAAAAAAACTGTCACAGACAATTTTGTAATCATCTTCAATTCTACATTTTTTCTTTTTTCCTTATTTTCTTATGTCACTTTCTGTAATTTACTCATTTGCTAATACACTTTTTATAAGAAATAATACTTCTCATCTTTATTGCTTTTATTTTTTGTCTGCCCTTGACAATATCTAATTATCCTGTTTATCAATTACTTACTGTTAACTAAAGCCAGACTAAACTTTTAATACTCTGATAATTTGCCACCCTTTCACATATTATTACACTCGTTACTTTATTATTATTATTAATGTTATTATTATTATTATTATTATTATATTATTATTATTATTATTATTATTATTATCATTAATGTTATTGTTGTAGTTGCTTATCTGGCTATAATTATTATTATGATATCGTATTATCTTGATTTCATCATCTCTTTCACCAGAAAATGCTATCAAACATTATCTTTATATATTTATTAATAAAAATAATGTACTCAGAGAAGAAGAAGAAGAAGAAGAAGAAGAAGAAGAAGAAGAAGAAGAAGAAGAAGAGAATTCACTACAATTGAGACAGTTTCCCATTTTATTCACGAATATAATAAATAAGAAGTACAAAACTAGAGAGATTTTTCTGCAGTAACAATAATAAGAAAGAAGAGGATAGAACACTGTAATTAGGCAAAATTCCCCAAGATTTCAAGTACAAACTTTAAGACTAAAATCGCAAATACTCACGTAATCAAAAAGAAAGAATACATTCTGTATATATATATATATATTATATATATATATATATATATATATATATATATATATATATATATATATATATATATATATATATATATATATATATATATATATATATATATATAATTACAATGACACTGAAATAAAATGATATAAAATCGGCTTTGCGAGTAATTTAATTTTTTATTAAATCATTACCAGAGTACTCGGTAACTCAGTTCTTTTTCAATTTCCTTAGTAGTCAATATAGTCATTTTCATTTCTTCCAAGTGTTTATCTTGGCATAAAAATTTATTTATATATATATATATATATATATATATATATATATATATATATATATATATATATATATATATATATATATGATCTTTCTTTCTAAGGACTTTGGTTTTTACAATAGCCATTCTCCCATGCGAATGCCCTTTCTATCCTAAGACCGTGGAGGGTCTCGAACCGACGACCTGACTAATCAAACAAGTGTGTTCTAACACCCGGCTACGGTGACCACACACACACACTCATATGTTTGCAGATGATGCAAAGATTGTGAAGACAGTAAGAGACGAGAATAACGGTAGAGAAATTCCGGAAGACCTAAATAGTCTGCATGAGTGGTCAGATAAGTGGCTAATTAATTCAGTACTTCTCAATGTAAAGTAATGAGAATGGATACAAGTGCGAGAAGGCTCAAGCTTGAATACTCAATAGCAGAGCAGAACTTCAAAAGACAGAGAATGAGAGAGATCTAGGAGTAAACACACTGGCAGATATGTCTCCAGAAATGCATATAAAAGGCATAGTAAGGGTAGCATATGCTTTCTTAGCAATGTAAAGGTAGCCTTTAGGCACATGGACAAGGAAATGTTCAGAAATCTTTATGTAACCTATGTGATGCCAAAGCTTGAAACGCGGCCCCCTTTTCTTTCACACTTGAAAAAGCACATAGTTAAGCTGGAAAAAGTTCAAAGACATGCTACGAATCTGGTGCCAGAAATACGCAATCTCAGTTATGAGTAGAGGTTGAGGGGATTAGACTCACCATCACTCGAAGTTAGAAGAATGAGGAGGATATGGTGACGGGTTTTTAATTCCTTCATGATTATGACAGAGTGGATAGGGATCGATATTTTGATATGGCTGGCACTAGAACTAGAGGTCATAGTTTGAAGCTTCGTAAGATAACTTCTTTGCAGGATGTAAGGAAGTACATTATTAGTATAAGAGTAGTTGATGGTTGGAATTAGCTAAGTGAGGAGGTAGCTAATGCTAACTGAATCCATAGTTTTAAGCATAAGTATGATAAGTATCACTAAGTACAAAAGTGGAACCGACCAAGAGACGGGGAGTTACGAGCATGGGGGCTCTTTCCAGTAAGCACAATTAGGTAATTAGACAAAAATATGAGATGGTCCAATCTTGGGTACTGGATAGCAGAGAATGAGAGAGATCTAGGCGTATACATACTGGCAGATTTATCTCCGGAAATGTATATAAACGGCAAAGTTAGGACACATGGACAAGGAAATGTTCAGATATATTTATGCAACTTTGTCAAGCCAAAGCTTGAATATGCAGTACCCTTTTGGAATTCACACTTGAAAAAGCATATAAATAAGCTGGATAAATTTAAAGACAAGCCACGAAAATGGCGTCAAGAATAAGGAATCTCAGTTATGAGGAGAGGCTGAGGGAATTAGACTTACCATCAGAAGAATGAAGGGGAATATGGTGAAGGCTTCTAAATTCTTCTATGGCTTTGACAAAGTGGATAGGGATCGATATTTTGATATGGCTGGCTCAAGAACTAGAGGTCATAGTTTGAAGCTTAGCAAGAGAGAATCTTTGCAGGATGTAAGATAGTAATTTTTTTTAGTGTAATAGTTGATGACTGGAATTCGCTAACCGAGGAGGTCGTAAATATTAACTCCAATTAAAATTTTAAGGACACTTATAATAAATATCATTGAGTACAAAAATGGAACCGACACGGGCACTGGGTTACGAAAACAGGGCTCTTATCCGAAAACACAATTAGATAACAACACACATATACTCGTGTGAATATATATATATATATATATATATATATATATATATATATATATATGTGTGTGTGTGTGTGTGTGTGTGTGTGTGTGTGTGTGTGTGTGTGTGATTACCTAATTGTGATTACCTAATTGTGTTTACGGGAAAGAGCCCAAAGCTCGTATCTTCCCGTCTCATCATCGCTTCCATTCTATACTTAGTAATACTTATCATACCTGTTCTTAAAACTATGGATTGAGATAACATTAACTACCTCCTCGCTTAGCCAATTCCAGTTATCAACTACTCTTACACTGAAAAAGTATTTCTTTACATCCTGCAAAGATGTTTTCTTACGAAGCTTCAAACTTTGACCTCTAATTCTAGAGCCAGCCATATCAAAATATCGATCCCTATCCACTCTATCATAACCATGAAGGAATTTAAAGACTGCCACCATATCCTCCCTCAATCTTCTAGCTTCGAGTGATGGTACGTCTAATTCCCTTAGCCTCTCATCATAACTGAGATTGCGTATTTCTGGCACCAGTTTCGTGGCATGTCTTTGAACTTTTTCAAGCTTAGCTATGTGCTTTTTCAGGTGCGAATTCCAAAAGGGGGCTGCATATTCAAGTTTTGGCCTCACATAGGTTACATAAATATTTCTGAACATTTCCTTGTCCATGTGCCTGAGAGCTACCCTTACATTTGATAAGAAGGCATATGCTGCCCTTACTATGCCAGTTATATGTATTTAAATGTATTTCTGGAGACAAATCTGCCAGTATGTTTACTCCTAGATCTCTCTCATTTTCTGTCTCTAGAAGTTGTATTCCAGCCACCGAGTAGTCAAGCTCGGGCCTTCTTGCACTTGTACCCATGCTCATTACCTTACATTTTGAAGTACTGAGTTTCATTAGCCACTTTTCTGACCACTCATGCAGACTATTTAGATCTTCCTGAAGTTCTCTACCATTGTTCTCGTTTCCTACTTTCTTCACAATCTTTGCATCATCTGCAAACATATTAATGAATGAATTTACAGACACTGGTAGGTCATTTACATATACAAGGAACAAAAGTGGCCCTAAAACTGAACCCTGTGGAACTCCACTACTAATTCTTCTCCATTCAGACACTGTGTGTGTGTGTGTGTGTGTGTGTGTGTGTGTGTGTGTGTGTGTGTGTGTGTGTGTGTGTGTGTGTGTGTGTGTGTGTGATTACCTAATTGTGATTACCTAATTGTGTTTACGGGAAAGAGCCCAAAGCTCGTATCTTCCCGTCTCCTCATCGGTTCCATTCTATACTTAGTGATACTTATCATACCTGTCCTTAAAACTATGGATTAAGATAGCATTAACTACCTCCTTGCTTAGCGAATTCCAATTATCAACTACTCTTACACTGAAAAAGTATTTTCTTACATCCTGCAAACAAGTTTTCTTACGAAGCTTCAAACTATGACCTCTAGTTCTAGAGCCAGCCATGTCAAAATATCGATCCCTATCCACTCTATCATAACCATGAAGGAATTTAAAGACTGTCACCATATCCCCCCTCACTCTTCTAGCTTCGAGTGATGGTAAGTCTAATTCCCTCAGCCTCTCATCATAACTGAGATTGCGTATTTCTGGCACCAATTTCGTGGCATGTCTTTGAACTTTTTCAAGCTTAGCTATGTGCTTTATCAAGTGCGGATTCCAAAAGGGGGCTGCATATTACAGTTTTGGCCTCACATAGGTTACATAAATATTTCTGAACATTTCCTTGTCCATGTGCCTGAAGGCTACCCTTACGTTTGATAAGAATGCATATGCTGCCCTTACTACGCCATTTATATGTATTTCTGGAGACAAATCTGCCAGTGTGTTTACTCCTAGATCTCTCTCATTTTCTGTCTCTTGAAGTTGTACTCCAGCCACCGAGTAGTCAAGCTTGGGCCTTCTTGCACTTGTACCCATTCTCATTACCTTACATTTTGAGGTATTGAATTTCATTAGCCACTTTTCTGACCACTCATGCAGATTATTTAGATCCTCCTGAAGTTCTCTACCATTGTTCTCGTTTTTTACTTTCTTCACAATCTTTGCATCATCTGCAAACATATTCATGAATGAATTTACAGACTCTGGTAGGTCATTTACATATACAAGGAACAAAAGTGGCCCTAAAACTGAACCCTGTGGAACTCCACTACTAACTCTTCTCCATTCAGACACTGAGTGTCTTACTCTAACCCTCTGTTCCCTTCCTTCTAAGTAAGTTTTTATCCATTCCAAGACATTTCCACCTATTCTAGCCATTGATTGCAGCTTCCTAATAAGTCTCCCATGTGGAACAGTGTCAAACGCTTTCTGGAAGTCTAGGAATATGCAATCTGCCCAGCCCTCTCTTTCCTGTAAGATTTGGCTTACCTCATCATAAAATTCTAATAAGTTTGTTACTGTTGATCTTCCTTCTCTGAAGCCATGTTGCCTCACTGACAAAAAGTTGAAGGATTCCAAGTGAAGAGAGATATGTTTCCTTAGTAGTTTCTCCATAAGTTTGCAAACTATGCTGGTCAAGGAAACTGGTCTATAGTTCAGAGCCGTATCCCTCCTTCCCTTTTTGAAGATAGGTATCACATTTGCTTGTTTCCAGCATCTTGGAATCTCCCCCGACTCCAGTGACTCCTTAAATATGATACTTAGTGCCACTGATATTGTGTTTGCGCATTTTTTAAGCACATGAGGGGATATGTCATCAGGACCTGTAGCTTTATGAACATCTAAATCCATCAGCACTTTGCATACCTCTGTGGCTGTAAGGTTGATGTTCTCTAGTACCGGCCCTTGAGCTTCTATCACTGCAATCTGAGGGGGTGGGGTATTTTCTACTGTAAATACTGACTGAAACTCCTTGTTCAATTCTTTGCAGATCTCTTCGTCCGTCTCAGTGATGCTTCCATCCGCTCTCTTTAGCCTTAAAACCTGTTCTTTTACCTTCAGTTTTCCTCTGATAAAGCTGTGGAAAAGCTTGGGATTTTCTTTAGCCTTCCTGGTGATGTCCCTCTCATAATCTCTCTCTGCCTCTCTCCTTTTACTTAGGTAGTCATTTCTTGCTCTTTTGTAGGTTTGCCAGGCATTTATGTTTTTTCTCCTCCTATACCTTTTCCAGCATTTGTCTCTCCACTCCTTAGCTCTTTTACACCCATTATCGAACCATTTCTCTCTGGCATGAATTACACCTACTTTGGTGACAGGTATGCAGCAATCTACTATCTTCCCATATTTCTCACAAAAGATGTCATACATTTCTTGTACAGATTTGTCAATAACTGCAAAAAGCTCATTCATTTTGATGTAATCTCCTTTCGGATAGTTCCTCCTCATGTCCTCAGTGCCTCTACTCTCAGGAAGAATGTCTTCAATGATATACTCCATCAACAACACACAGTGGTCACTCTTTCCAATTGGTGGTTCATACTCAATATTTTCAATATCCAACACATTATCTGTGAACACCAGATCAAGTAGTGATGGCTCATCCCCACCCCTGGCTCTTGTTGGTTCCATTACATGTTGGTGTAGGAAATTCCCTTGTACGCAATCTAGGAATCTTGCCCCAAATGAGTCCTCACCACTGTGTGGGTCAAGATTTATCCAATCTATCTCTTTATGATTAAAGTCTCCATAATCAAAATCCTACATTTTTTCTCCCGCGCCATGTTAACAACTGAGTTTATGACTTCAATCGTACCTATATGACTTTCCTCATAAATTTCAAGCCTATTTTGGTTCCTTGGTGTGTTGTATACAACAGTTATTATAATGCTCTCTGACCCAGTATTTATGCGAGCAACAAAAAATTCCCTGAACTCACTTTCTATAGCCAAGTTTATTTCTTCAACTTGAATCCTCTCACTTATGAGCAGTGCTATCCCTCCACCAGTCCTCTCAGATCTTTCGACCCTTAGTATTCTGAAGCCCTTAGGAAAAACTGTGACACTGTTTATGTCCTCACTCAACTTAGTCTCTGTAATTGCTACTATATCTGCCTTACTGTTGTGAATCCTATCTTTTAATTCTACTGCCGTACCAGCTAATCCATCAGCATTTGTGTGTGTGTGTGTGTGTGTGTGTGTGTGTGTGTGTGTGTGTGTGTGTGTGTGCATATATATATATATATATATATATATATATATATATATATATATATATATATATATATATATATATATATATATATAATATTTTTTCCTAGGCTCTGGTTGAAATAATTTTAATATTTACATTGTTTATAAGAAATACCATGACTATGAGGATACATTGAAAATGATGCTATCATCATACATATACAGAGGACGAAGTCAGGGTTTATATTGCATTCAAGTATTTACTTATTTAACATGAAACCGAGCGTTGATCCCATATGAGCTATAAGGAACTAACATCATAATATTTTGAAGATATTAAAGGCACTGATTCATTTCGTTTTCTTTCAGACGAAATTTCGAAGAAACCTACAGAAGAAGAACCACCATTGCCTATCATCTATATAATCACCCCAACCTACAAAAGACTTGAACAGGTGAGAGAGAGAGAGAGAGAGAGAGAGAGAGAGAGAGAGAGAGAGAGAGAGAGAGAGAGAGAGAGAGAGAGAGAGAGAGAGAGAGAGAGAGAGAGAGAGAGAGAGAGAGAGAGAGAGAGAGAGGAGGAGAGAGAGAGAGAGAGAGAGAGAGAGAGAGAGGAGAGAGAGAGAGAGTCAAAGTCAAAGTCAAAGTCAAAAACTTTATTCCATCAAAAATGGCTATTACATGATAATTAATCTAATTACAAATTACAATGTAAAATGTCAAAATAAAACAAATGAAATTTGCAAAGCACAAAATCAAAAAATTTACACATTAAAATATGCATACGTACACTTCGTCTACCCAATGGGAGGATAATAATGAGACTAAAATCACTTATTAAGTAGGTGATTTAAAAGATGAGATTTAAGTGAGGGTAATGTTTGGCAACTTCTTAAGTTTGCGGGTAAAGAGTTCCAAAGTCTCGGGCCCATTACATTTAAGGCTCTTGCCCCAATATCAGTGGAAGTTCTGGGCACGTAAAAAGAATTCTGATATCTGGTGTTGACGTTATTGATACGCACTTGATTAACTGTTGGCAATGAGAAGAGCCATTCCGGTAATATTCCATGATTTATTTTAAAAACTAAAGACAGATATTATATATGAACTTCATGTCCATCCTTAGCCAACCCAATCTCTCAAAGAGGGGAGTCACGTGATCATATTTATGCACCCCCCCTATGGCAACTCTTGCAGCAAAATTCTGGAGCCTTTTCACTCGTAACATCTGGGTCTTAGTCGTGGAACCCCAAACACTTAGACAGTAGTTGAGAATACTTAAAATCAATGTTTGTACTACAATTACCCTACAATCAGGCTCGAATCTTTCATAGACTCTGTTCAAGTAAATAAGGGTCCCGTTCACTTTTTTATGTAGTTCATCGATATGAAAATTAAATGTCATGGTACTGTCCATAATAACTCCTAGATTTTTAACCTTATTAGATGGGAAGAGTGAAAC